>JALPQD010000027.1:10523379-10541157 GCA_023101885.1 Typhlomys cinereus
CTCAGTGTAATTCAGTTAACTTGTCATGGTTTGAAATGTGTCCCCCACAGTCTCATGTGTTTGGGAAGGTCATGGCACTTTGAGAGGTGGAGCCTTGCTGGAGGAAAGTGGTCACAAGGGGTGGGCCTTGAGGTGGAATAGTCCCACCCTACCTCCAGGAGAAGTCTGCCTTTGCAGCAAGCAGTCTTGCAGTTCTCAGCCTCATGGATGGGAATGACTCTGCCTGACTCCAGTTTTGGCCAGCCAGCCAAGCCACCTCCACCATAAAAGACTCCCTCCCCTCTGGAACCGTTAAGCTGAGTAAATCTCCCTTAGGTTTCTTACTTTGAATGTTCTCTCACAGCAACAGACAGGAGTAACCAATACAGTGTACATTTGGAAACATGGAAATAAGGCAGAAATGTGTCTAACCATCAAGGTGGATCACTCCCATTTCAGAACGCACAGGCTTTATGTAGTCCTTCAAGCAAGCTTCAAGCAAGAAGCTCTCACGCTGGTGTTCTCTGGACCTTCCATGTACCCTCCCACTCAAAGGTTTTGATTTTCCAGCCTGCAGGAAGTTGGGCTGCAGGGAGGGTAGGGTTGCGGGGAGAAGGGTCAGGATGCTGAAGATCTTCCAAGGGAGGAAGCCGCTGACCTCGAGGACACTCTGTGAAGCACTGTGGAGGTCTAGAGATTAGGGCAATACAGGAGCCCTGTGTTCGACAACAGCGCCCCTTCTCCTCCACCTGTGGTAGTTTCCAGCAATGCTTTCGGAATCCAGAGGCTCTGTGGATGTAAAATTAGTTCAATCCTTTTCTCCCCACCTTGAATGTTGTTGTGTGTCTATTCATATGTATGCATTTTTTTTGCACATGTGTGTGTATAGAGGGCACTTGAGTGTGCCTGTGGAAGTTCAAGAGTGACATCAGGAATCCATCCTGAATTCCTGAATTGCTCTATCTCCTTATTGCTTTGCTGTGGGTTTTCCCAGGCTCTGCTTTCCAGGGTCAGAATGACAGATGGTCACCATTTCTGTCCGGCATTTTTTATATGGGATCTGGGGATCTCAACTCAGGCCCTTTTGCTTTCGAGGGAAGACTTTAACCTCTGAGCCATCTCCCTGGTCCTCATTCTTTTGTGATGAGAATATTATAAATTCTTTCAATTGCTTTTGGGGGTCTGTCATAGTTAGATACAGGTGTCAACTTGACAGCTGAAGGTTTTGAGCTCTGGGCACATCTGTAGAGCATTAGTAGTTGAATTAAGCCCAGAGCAAACCTGCAGGAGATTGTCTAGTTAATGGGGCAGGCCCAGCCCATGGTGGGTGGAACTAACCCCCGGACAGGTGTATACTCTATACTGGGTCGGACATGCTGGTCTGACAAGTGAGAATTGTCCCTCTCTCAGCTGCTCTGTGGATAGGGCATAGTCAGTTCCCTCGGCCCTTTGGTGATGGTGCATGCTCTCTTGCCAAGCTGGATTGAGAACTGTAACTGGATTATCACAGAGAAAGTAAACCCCTTAAGCTGTTTTGTCATGATTTTATCACAGCATGCAGAGTTAACTGTAACAGGTTCTATTTATTTTCCTGCAAACAGCATGATTTTGTTCTTTGCTCATGACCAAGTCTCTGCCTAGTACACACACGCATATCTTCATCCCTGCATGCATCAGTGGGCACCAAGACAAGTCCATGCTGTAGCTGCTGCCAACAGGACTGGGTGAGCCCTGGATACACAAGCATCTAGGTTTCTGCTGCCTTTGATTTCTTCTTGCATATGCACAGGCATGGTGTGCTTGGATCATATGGTACTCCTGCTCTTCTAGGTTTTTGAAGGAACTTCCATAGGGAGTTGACTAATTTACCTACCTACCGAATATCAGGGAAGTCATACGCACTCAGGAAAAAAGATATGACTATGTTTCAATAAAATTGAAAAAAATCATTAAAATTTACAAAAGGAGGTGATTCTTTAAAAATATGAGAGAGAAGAAATATGAGAGAGAGAGAGAGGAGAGAGAGAGAGAATGCACATGCCATGGCATATGGGTGAAGGTCAGAGAAGTTAGGAGTCAATTCTCTCCTTCTGCCATGTGGGCTTCCAGGAATTGAACTCGGGTCACCAGGTCTTTTGAGCAATCACTTTACTCAATGAGCTCTTTTGCCAGCTTCAGTTCCTGGTTCATTCTCATATTAACTTTGTTTTCATATTTCGATAACTGCTGTTAACTTACCATTTGAGGGCTGAGCTCCGGGCACCGTTGTGAAGAATTAGTAGTTGAGTCGAACTCTGGGCAAGCTTGCAGGAAATTGATTGATGGAGAGGCCCAGCCCTTGGTGGGCGGGACTAGTCCCTGGGTAGCTGAATAAGATGGAGGGTGCTGGCTAAGGAAGTTGACATCCTTCTGTGCATGTGGCCAGATGTGCTGGCAAGTGACCCCGTGGTTATGGTGTGGCCAATTCCCTTGGCTCCTGGTGTTAGCGTGGACTCTCCTGCCAAGCTGGACAATGATCTGTAGCCAAGAATTGTGAGCCAAATAAAAACCCTTGTTCTTTTAAGCCATTTGGTGGTGAATGAATCAGCAACATGTACAGTAAGTGCGATACCTGATGTCATTTCCACACGAGACCAGATGCATCCTTTGCTGGAGCATCCTGATTCTCCCTCCCTCCAGTGCTGACTTTTATGATAGCATATTCTTGCTTTTCTTGATAGTTTCATCGGCTGGCGTACCACCACTAGAGGAGTTTGATAGAATGCATTCTCTTTCTGCTCCATACTATCAGATTCATTTCTGTCACATGAACGGCGATTTGTCCATTTTCATCGCTGTAAGGAATTTCACTATGTGAGATGTTAGCATTCACTTTCCTGCTCTTAATGCTATCAGACATACAATGGCCATTTCTGCCCCTGAGGAATATTTTCATACTCTGTTTCTTCTGTGGATTTCTGCTGCACATATATTCAGGAGTAGAACAGCCAAGTGTGATTTCTAGCCATATTTTAATAGGTAAATGCGCTAGTTAGACATATATGCACCAACCTGACAACTGAAGGCTTGAGTTCTAGGCACATCTGTGAAGAGTTAGTAGTTAAGGCAAGTCTTGAGCAAGGCCGTGGGAGAGTGATTGATGTGAGAAGATGCAGCTCATAGGGGTGGGCCCATTCTCTGGGAAGATGGTTAAGATGGGGGCAGCTGTTTCAGTAATTGGCATTATTCAGCATATTTGGACAAACTTGCTGACTGACAGCCAAGTTTGCCCCTCTTTCTGCTTTTTGTGCTAGTGTGGCCAGTTCCCTCAGCTCCTGGTGTTGATATGAACTCTCGTGGCCAGCTGGACTAAGAATTGTGACTGTACAATCATAAGCCGGAATAAAACTCCTTGTTTCCCTAAACTGGGCATGAATTTATCAGTCACACACAGAGTAACTGCATCAACGCCATCAGCTCTCTATAGTGTATGGATCTCATACCTACTGATAGCGTGCAAGATTTGTCTCCGTATGCATCCCCCCCCCCCGTGATGCCAGCGCCCAAGAGCCATGGAGACAGGGAGATCTCCTAATCCTCCTGCACCCCCATGGTGGTCATGCTTCCCATCGCTGCTCAGAAATTGCATATCGGGTTCTCATGTAGCCCAGGCTGGCCTCAAACTTGCTCTGGTGCCTAAAGATGGCCTTGAACTCCTGACTCTCTGGTCTCTATCTCCCAAGAGCTGGGTTTTCAAGCAAGAGCAAATCAACAACCCAACGTTAGTTTCTTTGCTTCGGGGCCTAGTGGAGTTAGACAAGCCCTACCAACTGAGGTCCACCCCTATCCCGTGAAACTTCTTTTTTAGATAAGAAAAGTGTATTTATTTATTTATTTATTTATTTAATTTATTTATTTATTTATTTATTTATTGTGTGTGTGTATGTGTATCAGAGGGCACTGTGTATCCCTGTGGAGGGCCAAGGGTGACTTTGGGAACCATTCTGGATTGCTTCTACCTCCTTTGTTCGCTCTGGGATTTCCCAGACTCTGACCACCAGGTCTGGAATCGCAGGCTGACATCATTTCCGCCTGGCTTTTTTACATGGGACCTGGGATCCGAACTCAGGACCTTCTGTTTTCGAGACAGAGTCTTAACCCCTGAGCCATCTGTCCAATCCCCACGAAGCTTCTTAATTCAGTTTTACAGCTTGTTCTGTGTGGCCACCAACCACATGCATCTTTAGGTGGATTCTTAGGGTTCTGATTTTGTGGAGCGTGGGGTTCCTACCCTTATGGGGAGACTTGAATTGATAATGGGGTTTGAAGACCAGTGTGACTCTGACTAACCTGCCTCCCCACCTAAGCCCCAGCCACCTATCCTCCCACCCTCTCAAGTCCTGATTTGTAGAAGAGCATAGGCTGAGTGTAATTCAAGCCTATTTGTCACTTGCAGCTATAAAAGAAAATAATATATATGGTTTTAAGTGCAGAACACATCTTGGAAAGGAGGGCCGTCTTGGGAAGCATTCATAATGAGGCATAAACAACCTCTCTAATTCTCTTTTCCCTTACAGACACTAGTGTGAAAATGTGTCAGGAGATGGCGCTGTTTCTCAATAAATAGAAGAAGCCCCTTCTGGTGAACCAGGCTTGGGAAAGACATTTTTGTTACATTGGAATTAAGAAGATTGTCAATAAAGCCGCAGAAAGTTCTGTAGCATCCGTTCTGCTCTCCCTCTGGGGAGTTTAATTAAAGGCAACAGAAGGACTTAAGCTCCTCTCTTACTTTGGGTGAACTCTGCCCAGGTCACTGAGAGGTGCAGCTGGTCAGAGCCCTGCTGCCCAGGGCGGGGGCGGGGCTCAGTGGTGGAGTCCTGGTTCCCGTGACCCTCAGCCCTGAGCCTTCTGGGTGTGGTTCTGGGCTCTGTGAGGAGACAGTGGTGGTCTGTGCCTGGCCTGGTGTCTGTGGTTCCATCCATCTGTCTTCTGTCTGTCTTTCCAATTCAGCCCTCTCTAGAATCTAGTTAGTATCTATCGTCTGTCTATCTGTCTGTCTGTTGTCTATATCTATCACCTATCATTTATCTATCTATATCTATCAATCTAACATGGGGGTCTATCAATCAATATGTTCTTTGTCTATCATCTAGGTGCCCTATTCTTATATATTTATCACCATCTATATATGTATCCATTCTGTCATCTATCATTCATCTATTTTCCACCTATCTTTGTTTTTACAGGATAGAGAACTATTTATTATTTATTATTTATGTGGTATGTAGCTTTATTTCACCCTTTACCTACCCTATTGGCAAATAACTGAGAATCCTAGGCTATCTTCAGAATCCTGGCATTCTCAGACAACCTCATTGTATTTTCCATCTATCTTTATCAAGTGCTGTCATATATCTATCAGTCGATCATGGGTCTATCATCTGCATTTACTCATCTACTTATCATCGTTGTAAAAAATCATTTTTTTCATCATATGTTACATGATTACAGTGAATTTATGATCATTTCACCCCTTAATCTCCAGTTCCATCTTCCCTATCCATTACACCCTTCTTTTCCCCTACTAATCTCCCTCCTATTAACTTGTTTTATCTTTTTGTTGTTGTTATTTTTGCATAAGTGGCCGCTGGGTTTCATTTGTTTGGCTCTGATGGCATGTGCCTGGGGACTTGCTGGAACATGAATTGGACACAGTGGGTGGACCATTGAGGAAAACATCTTCCCTCCCCTCCTCACCGTCAGGGCTGACCTTCCTCAGTCTCTCAGGGAGATGTGAGCCTGTCTACCTAACATCTATCTACTTATCTATCAACCTGTCTATCATCTATCATCCATCTATCCACCATCTCTGTCTATCTGACATTTATTTTTATCATATATATGATGTGGGGGGGGGAATTGCATGCAGTGTGCACATATGGAAATGTGGAGGTCACTGGACGGCCTTTGCAGCTATTGTTTCTCTCCTCTTGGGTTCCAGGGATGGAACTCAGGTTGTCAGGTTTGTGCTGCAAGCTCCTTTACCCACCGAGTCATCTCAGGGTTTTATTACCAAAAAAATGAAGGTGCTGGCCCAGCCTCCTTCTTTCTCCGCTGCCAGCAAACATGGTGAACGTTCCTAAAACTCGCCGGACTTTCTGCAAGAAATGTGGCAAGCACCAACCCCACAAAGTGACACAGTACAAGAAGGGCAAGGACTCTCTGTATGCCCAAGGAAAGCGGCGTTATGACAGAAAGCAGAGTGGCTATGGTGGGCAGACCAAGCCTATATTTCGGAAAAAGGCTAAAACGACAAAGAAGATCGTGCTGAGGCTGGAGTGTATTGAGCCAAACTGCAGATCTAAGCGAATGCTGGCTATTAAGAGATGCGAGCAGTTTGAACTGGGAGGCGACAAGAAGAGAAAGGGCCAAGTGATCCAGTTCTAAGCAGATGTTGTTATGAAGGCAATAAAATAATGAACTGATAAAAAAAAAAAAAAAAGAAGGTCACCACAGGCTGCTGTGAGGACTGAACAAGGCGCACAGGAGAGCGTTCAGTCCGAGGCTGGTGACTGGCTAGGCCATTCCTTCTCGGCTCCTGGGACTTGTGAAAATGCCTTTGGAAGCAGAACTCAGGAGCAGGCTGCGCTGGCACATCCCTAGAGCCCTGGCACTTAGCAGCCTGGAGCAGGAGGCTCAGAGGAGCAGCCCTGAGGCAGAACAAGACCCTGTCTCCAGAACTCAGAAGCAGAACTTGTGAATTGCGAGCAGTCACCATCCAGCTCATGACATCCTGCCTGGCCACTGGTGTTTCTTCAGTGTGGAGCAGTCAGCGCCCATCGGTGCCCCAGCCCTGGAGATTGGCATCTAGCTGGTTCCTGGGCGACTCCAGCTGACAGTCCTGCGGATGTCCAGGCGGCTATGTGCTGTCTTGTCTGAATATGGTGTCGCCTGCAGAGGTGAGCCCAGGGCCCAGGATTTCGAGCAGCTGTGGGTTAACATTCCACTGGGGTGCGGGGTCAACACTAAGGATTTCTGCCTGGGAATCGCACCACCAGGTGTTTCTGGCAGCAGGTTCCCAGCAGGTGGAGGGGAGGTGGAAAATATGCTCCCACAAATACAGAAATGAGGTCCCAGGAACAGATCACAAACATGGTGAAATTCAGATGTGGTTTCCTCGAGGTTTCTCTAAGATTGTTTTGTTTTTGCTTCTGATTGTACAAATAACTGTCTTTGTCTTTGTGTGTACACATTCATGCATGTGAGTAGTATGTGCACACATATGTACAGGTGCACATGTATGCCCGTGCATCTAGAGGCCAAAGGTCAACTTTGGGTGCCCCTCGACTGCTCCCAACCTCCAGAGTCGCTCACTGTGATAGTTAATCCTCGATGTCAACTTGACACACCTGGCATTAACTACGATCAGTTGAGACCATACCTGGGCAACATCAGCTCAGACCACCTGAAGAGCTCATCTGGATGATACAAAGATCAGCTCTAGATCCCATCAGAACCTCCTAGTAATGACCAGATAAAGGAGCTACAGGAGAAACAGACAGAGAAAGAGAGAGAGAGACAGAGACAGAGACAGAGACAGAGAGACAGAGAGGAGAGAGAGAGAGAGAGAGAGAGAGAGAGAGAGAGAGAGAGAGAGAGAGAGAGAGAGAGATGCTCCAGGAATACCCCAGCATGCGGATGTCTGCTGTGACTTAGCCTGACTACAGCTTCAGCCACCAGCTAGGTCACCATCGCTGTGAAAATCTATTCTCCCTCTGGAACTGTAAGTTGAACAAATCTCCCTGAAGTTATTTGACTTTGGGTGCTCTCTCACAGCAATAGTTAAGAGTAACCAGTATACTCACTTTCACTAGTTCTGCTGGACTGGCCTCGCACTGAGCTCCAGGGAACCACCTGTCTCTACCTCCCCAGCGCTGGGATCACACACACCCAGCCTTTTTAACGTGGGTACTGGGGATCAAACACAGGTCCTCATGCTTGTGTGGCAAGTGGTTCACCGACCAGCCCTCTCGCAGCTCCTGGTCTCGCGCTTCATCCCGTCTGTGTCTTTGTTCCTCTGTGTGTGTCTCTGCTCTGTGTCTTGGCTGTCTCTAGACTCTGTTTCTATGACTATTTTATTTCCGTCTGTCAATCTCTGTCTGTCTGTCAGAAGCTTTACTCTTTTTTGTTCTGGTAGGGCTTGGGTTATGCACTCAAGAGTTCCATGTGTACTGGGGCTGTTCAGAGAACAACCAATGCATCTCTATTCATCTCTCTACCTATATATCTCTGTAGCAGTTTGGCTGTATGGTTTGCTAGTAAATTCAGGACAAAAACCGCTTATAAGGGAACAAGGAGGTTTTATTTTGTTTTATGATTGCCAGGAGAGTCCACACCAACACCAGGGGCCAAGAAAACTGGCCAGGCCATATCCATTCATGCACAGGACTTCTGAAGAAGTCCTAGACCAACATGTCTGGCCAAGCATACCCAAGAAGGCCAACTTCCTCAACATGTTCTCTCCATCTTACTTACTTAGGGTGCAGGAACTAGTCCCCCCCCCCATCAGTCAGACAATCCCCTGCAGGCTTGCATGAGGCTAAACTCAACCACTGTTTCTCACAACTGTGCCCAGAGCTCAGAACCCCCAGTTGCTAAGTTGACACCAGTATTCAATTATGACAATCTCTAACTCTCTGTCATCTGTGGCTACAAAGTTTATGATCATCTAAGTATCTATTATCTGGCTATGTGCCTCTGTAACTATATATTTGTGGATCTATACATCAACTTGTTTGTGATAGTTAATCTTGGGTGTCAACTTGACCACACCTGGCATTAACTAAGATCAGTTGAGAACACCTGAAGAGATTATCTGGGTCAATGCATTTACAATGCAAAGACCAGCCCTAGATCCTCTTGGAACCTCCCAGTAGTGGACCAGATAAAAGGAACCACAGAACAGAAGACTGGGAAGAGGAGAGACTCTCTGAAGCTCTGATAGAAGACACTCTTCCCTCCTGCCTCCCAGTTTCTTCAACCCTCCAGCTCTCTAACCCTCCAAGTCTTCAAGGTGACTAGAGACTGTCTAGGAATCCTCCAGCCTTCAGCCATCACCACTGGACTATTGGACTGAACAGCTACTAGGCAGTCATTGTTGGACTACTTCGGCCATATCTCATAAGCCAACTCGATAAATTCTCTTATGTATTCATTCTGTTGCTTCTGTGACTCTAGAGAACCCTGACTAATATACTATTATCTATCTTCTATCTACTATCTATGTATCATCTGTCTTGCCATCTACTTGTTTATCATTTCTCTAACACCTATATGCGTGATCTATTTATAGCTCTGTGTCTATCTATGCATCTGTCTCTATTTATGGCTAGATGCACAGGTACCTTTACTTGCTCAGTCATCTTGCTGTCCCGATGTGTGTGTATATGTATGCATACCTGTGTGTACCTGTGTATGTATGCACACACTCATCCGTTCTTACACGGCTTAGATGTGGGTTGCTTATCAGACCTCTGAGATCCTTAGTGATCAAGCTGATGCCCCAGGAGGGCTGACAGCTGAGGCAGAACCTGCAGACACAGACAATCACCTGGGGCTACTGAAGATGGACAAGAGAATTAATTCTGTCTTACTCATCCTGTGGTCCTACTCATGCCTTTCACACATGGGATGAGACCCACCCACACCAGGGCAGGAGAGCAGTGTACTTTGCTCAGCACACAGAGTGTGGGTGCAAAGGTTAGCCTCCTCCAGATCTCCAACACATACACCACATACACACACACATAACACATACATATATACACACAGCACACATACATAGTACACACATAACACACAGCATGCACATACCACACACATAACATATCACCCCCTCATTACCACACAGCACATATGATACATCACACAGCACATATTCCCTCATCATACATACACACATTACACATATAGCTTACACATAGCATACATGGCACACACAGAGCAATACATATTTGCATGCACACATATAATACATACATGTACATACTATACACAACACATAGTATACACATAACATATACCACACAAATAACATATCATCCTCCTATATATCACACAGCACATATAACACACCACACACACATATATCACACATACATACACCACATGTATATACACCACACATTTAACACACACACACACACACACACACACACACACACACACACACACAGTTGTTGCATAAATTATTCATCACACCACAGAAGTCCCTATTTCCCCCATCCTGTGACCTGTGGATGGCCGGGCTCCAGTGTGGCTGTCTAGGCCTCAGCTGGGGTCTTAGGCACCTGCTCTTACAGCCCCCTGTCCCCCCCCATCCAGCAGGCTCTCCCTGCACTTTGAGGGCTTCGCAGTGTTCCAGGTCACCTCCAGGTTCAAGATCGTTGAACTCGTGTTGTCTTCTAAATCAGCAGAACTAGTCTGAATATAGCTTTCACTGATGGATTAAAAATACATTTTCAAAATAGTATTTATTCTTTGAAAATTTCATACATGCATACAGTGTATTTTGATCACATCTACCTGCTACTCACTCAAGGCCCCCAATGGATCTCCCTCCCAACTTTTTTCAAAAAAAATTCAAGGGAGAGGAGAGAGAACATGCATGCCATGGCACATGGGAGGAGGCCAAAGGACAGCTCTGAGAAGTCAGTTCTCTCCTTCCACCATGTGCATTTCTGGAGATTCAACTCAGATCTCTGTATTTGTATCTTACTGCTGAGCCATCTCTCCAGCCTCTCTGAGTCCAGTTAGTGCTGCTCTGATATGCGCGCGCGCGTGTGTGGCCAATATTAGCATCCCTAAGGAAATCGACCCTCCCTTCCGGCCCCTGCAGTCCAGGGTGCACCATGTTTTTGTGTGTTTGTGTATCAGGAAAGAGCTCCTAAGGCCTAACTCACTGCCTTTCCTCTGCAGGCTTCTTTTTTCTGGGTTGTTGCAAGCTCCTTTCTGCTGGAACCCAGTCTCCATCCCCACATGGCTAAATCCCCCATCAACCAGGATACGTGCCAGGATCCAAACTGGTTTCTGTTTATGCAGAATTTAGAAAGTCTGGAAAACAAACCATTGTAACAGACAAGAATAAAAGGCAGGTTTATAACTATGTCACAGAATCCTAACATTCTGGGTGAAACATGGTGTGATTAATTATAGCAGTGTTTTGCATTCTTTCCTGAAAATCTTTGTGTGTGCCCGTGATCAAGGCCCCCAATGGATCTTGTGTGTCTTGCATGTGGTAGGTATACATGCATGTGTGGGCATGCATACAAGAGGGCACTTGAGTGTGTGTGCCTGTGAAGACCCAAAGGTGACATCAGGAATCATTCTGGATTGCTCTATTCCCTTATTGCTTTGCTCTGGGTTTTCCCAGGCTCCATCTTCCGGGGTACAAAGTGCAGACTGCTGCCACATCTGCCCGACATTTTTTTCGTGGGATCTAGGGATCTGAACTCAGGTCCATCTGCTTGTGACACAAAAGGGTTTAACTTCTGAGCCATATCTTCAGCCCTACGGAGCGTCTTTATGCTGAGTTACTAGAGTTTTCTTTTTTTTTTTTTTGTCATAAAGATCTTCAGGAAAGGCATGTTTCCCACAGCGCTGCTTTAGAAATCACAGGGCAAAAAGCAACCTGAGTATTAAAAATGAAAAAGACCGTTTTTCGCCCTGGTTTCCTGGCAGTGGGAGGTGGAGGCTCAATGTAGGTGACACTGGAGAACTGGGGACTGAGGAGGGTGAGTCCCAAAGGGACTTCCCGGTCTTCTCTCCCAGAGGATGCTATGCTCCTTTTCTTCTATTTTTATTATTTACTCAATTGTGGGTGTGTGCTTGTGTGCTTGTGTGTGCGTGCATGCATGCGTGTGTGTGTGTGTGTGTGTGTGTGTGTGTGTGTGTGTGTGTGTAGAACCACAGGTGAATTGGAAACCACCATGGATGCCTCCACCTCCTCCTTGTTTACTCTGCCCGGGGATTCACAGGCTCCGCCCTACCAGGACCAGAAATGCAGGCCGCCCCCCCCCCCCCCCCGCTTCCACCTGGCGTCTATACATGGGGTCTAGGATCCGAACTCAGGACCTTCCGCCTGCAAGGCAGAGGCTTAACCCCTGAGCCACCTCTCCAGCCCCCTTTTCTTCTATCTTACCTCTGTATGGTATGTGTTTGTGTGTGGCTATATGTGAGTGATCTGTGTGTGTGTGTGTGTGTGTGTGTGTGTGTGTGTGTGTCTATGAAGGCAGTCCTCTGCACACTACAGCATGCCTGTGGAGATTAGAAGGCAACTTCACCAGGTGGGTCTCACCTTTCATCTTGTTGGAGACACGTCTTTGCTGCTCACCTCAGTAAGCTCCTGGCTAGTTGGTTCACAAGCTCCCCATCTTGTCCTAAGAGCACTGAGATCACAGATACATGCTACTGTACCTAGCTCTACTTGAGTTCTGGGGATTTGAACTCAGGTCCTTCTGCTTGCATGGCAAGCACTTCACACACTGAACCCTCTCCCCATCCCAGAGTGCTTTCCACATGTGTATTACATAATTATGGACCTAAATTTTTTCTTATTCCTCTTGGGTAGAACATAGAAATCTTTTTCTATGTATGTGTCTGCATTGTGTGTGAGTGTGTGTGAGTGTGTGAGTGTGTGTGTGCGTGTGTGTGTGTGTGTGTGTGTCTGAAAGCCAGGGTTCATCCTTGGCTGTCACTCTTCTGGAAACATCCATCTTGGTTTTTGAGATAGGGTCTCTCATTGGTCTGTCTGGTGAGCCCCAGGGATCTGCCTGTCTCTGCCTTTACAGTGCTGGGATTAGGAACATGTGTTACCAAGCCTGGATGTCCACATCCGTGCTGGGGATCGAACTCGGGTCCTCATGCTTGCACGGCAAACCTTTCATCTCAATCACGTGTTTGAAAATCTTCCAGGTTCTGCTTCAGTGGCAGCCACTCAGTATCTGCACTGGCTCAGTTGACACCCCAGGTCTGCCACAGGTGGTGAAGAAACCTCGACCCTCCCTCTGCTGGGGTTCTTCGAGTTCCCTGATCAGTGTAGGTGGAGTTTGTCTGTTGCACTTCTGAGGCATGCGACCCTGACGTGGCAGCCAGAGGTGAGGCTGGTCTAGTGCCACCCTGTCTCGGGGTTGTCTGAGCACAGTTGGGAAACCGATGGGTGCTCTCAAGGGATGGGATGGAAAAGAAAACCAAGGCTGGCTGCTGGTGGCATGTCTGTTTGATGCTTTAAGGAAAGCCAAGCTGGGGGATGGGTCTCCAGGGAGAACCTCCTCAGTCAGGAGCCCACCAGGCGTGTTTGCTCTTTCCAAGGTATGGAGCCAGGTAGAAGCAGAGGCTGGCAGACTGGAGAGTTTGCACACACCCCTCAGGAGCCTCTGAAGCATGGCTTCAGGCCCACAGTGTTCCTGCTGAGTTGCAGTAGCAGCATCGAAGTGACTTCTAGTGCTTTTCCCTACTGCTGTGCACGAGCGTGCGCGCGTGTGTGTGCATGCACCTATGCATGTGGGTATGTTTATATGTATACCAGAAGGCACTTCAGTGTGTGCCTGAGGAGGCCCAAGGGTGACACAGGGAATCATTCCGGATTGCTCCGCCTCCTTATTGCTTTGCCCTGGGGTTTCCCAGGCTCCACCTTCCATGACTGGAATTGCAGGCTGCTGCCATGCCTACCTGGTACTTTTATGTGGGGTCTGGGACCCAAACGCAGGTCCTTCTGCTTGTGAGGCAAAGACTTTGACCACTGAGTCATCTCTCCTCAGCCTCTGTGCTGCAGATTTTTAAAGACTTTTTTCCCTTTGTGTGGGTCTGATGTGTGTAAGTGTGTGTGTGTGTGTGTGTGTGTGTGTGTGAGGTCTGATGTGTGTGTGTGTGTGTGTTTGTGGGGTCTGATGTGTGTGTGTGAGGTCTGATGTGTGTGAGTGTGTGTGTGTGAGGTCTGATGTGTGTGTGTGTGAGGTCTGATGGTGTGGTGTGTGTGTGTGTGTGAGGTCTGATGTGTGTGTGGTGTGTGTGTTGTGTTTGTGGGGTCTGATGTGTGTGTGTGAGGTCTGATGTGTGTGTGTGTGTATGGTGTGAGGTTGATGTGTGTGTGTGGTGTGTGTGTGTGTGGGTCTGATGTGTGTGTGTGTGTGTTTGTGGGGTGATGTGTGTGTGAGGTCTGATGTGTGTGAGTGGTGTGTGTGAGTGTGCTGATGTGTGTGTGTGAGGTCTGATGTGTGTGTGTGTGTGTGTGTGTGTGAGGTCTGATGTGTGTGTGTGTGTGTGTGTGTGTGTTTGTGGGGTCTGATGTGTGTGTGGAGGTCTGATGTGTGTGTGTGTGTGTGTGTGTGTGAGGTCTGATGTGTGTGTGTGTGTGTGTGTGTGTGTGAGGTCTGATGTTGTGTGTGTGTGTGTGAGGTCTGATGTGTGTGTGTGAGGTCTGATGTGTGTGAGTGGTGTGTGAGTGTGTGTGTGTGAGGTCTGATGTGTGTGTGTGAGGTATGATGTGTGGAGTGAGCTGTGTGTGAGTGTGTGTGTGAGGTTGTGTGTGTGTGTGTGTGTGTGAGGTCTGATGTGTGTGTGTGTGTGTGTGTGTGTGTGTGTGGGGTCTGATGTGTGTGTGTGAGGTCTGATGTGTGTGAGTGAGTGTGTGTGAGTGTGTGTGTGAGGTCTGTGTGTGTGTGTGTGTGTGTGTGTGTGTGTGTGTGTAAGTGCAGGCACATGCGTGACGCAGTGTTCATGTGGAGGATAACCTTGGGTGTTGGTCCCTGTCTTCTGCCTGGTTTGAGACCAGGTCCCTTGCTCGCAGTCGCATCCGTTATGCTTGCCAGGCCGCGAGTTCTCGGGTTTCTTCCACTCCACCCTCCTCTCCTGGGGGAGCACTGGGATGGCCGATGCTCACCACCAGGCCTGGCTTTGTTTGTGTTCTTGAGGACTGAGTTCAGTGTGGCAAATGCTTTGCCATTGAGCTGTCTCCCCAGCCCTGCGGAAGATTCTTAGGATCCCCTTCTGCTCACAGCGCCCCTTGGGCACTGCCTTGACTTGGTTCTTTCTACTGCCCATGTGCGGGGTACAAGATGTCCTGTGTTTTGTTCCCCTGCTCATGGCAGTGTTTCATGGGCGCGCACACACGGTCACTGAGAAAGTGCCCTGGTGTCTTTATTTCCGATAGAGTGGGAAGAATCTAAGTGCAGTTTCAAAGACATTGAACCACAGAGGAGCGTTTTAACCATCAGGAGGCATGGCTACCAAGACACAACTACAGTTTCCTTGGTTACCTGACACCTAACTCTCTGTATATCCAGTCAGGATGAACCTCACCACAAAGGGGACAAATCCGCATGACACCCTCCTCCTGCTGCTGCGTCCCCCTCCTGCTCCATCCCCCTGCTGCTCCATCCCCCTCCTGCTCCAGCCTGCCTAGTTAGCCACTCTCATGGGAGCGCGACTAACTTTAAAAAAATTTAAAAATATTTAATTTATTTGGCAGATACAGATACAGAGACCATATATGCCATGGTGCAAGGGTGGAAGTTAGAGGACAACTTTCAGAAGTCAGTTCTCTCCTTCCACCATGGGGCCTTCCAGGGATTGAACTCTAGTCTCCAGGTTTGTCAGCAGTTGCATCTTGCCAGGGATCTCAATTAATATTTGAAGGGAACAAAGAATGCAGGCAGAAAGAAACTTGGGCAAGATGGCGCACGTGCATAATCCCATCCAAATATTCTGGAGGCTGGGGCAGAGGATCAAAAGTTTGAGGCCTTTTGTTTTATGTGGTGAAATCCTGTCTTAAACCAAAAAGGGAGAAATAGGAGGATTAGGTAAATATGGGCCTTTTTTTTCTCTTATGTATGTGCGTATGGGGTATGTGCGTATGTGTATATGCATGTATTTGTACGTGGGTGGAAGTACATGTATGTGCAGATACATATAAGTATCTGAGTATATGAGTGTGTACCTGTGGAGGCCCAAGGGTGACATCCAGAATCATCCTGGATTGCTCTACTTTCTAACTGCTTTGCTTTGGCCTTTCCAGACTCTGCTTTCCAGGTCTAAAGTGCAGGCTGCCTCTATTTCCACCAGGATTTTTACATGGAATCTCGGGATCTGAACTCAGGTCCTTTTACTTTCGAGGCATAGGCTTTAACCTCTGAGCCATCTCTCCAGTCCCATCACTTGTCTCTTCAATAGATAAGTCAGGACCAGTAAGGCTGTGCCTGCATTCCAACACACACACACACACACACACACACACACACACACACACACACACACACTCACAGAAAACCCCCAAAACTCCAAACAAAGAAACAGACCAGTGAAATAGCAAAGCAGAGAAGACATTTACTCGGTGCATCAGGAAAAGCAGCAGGCAGAAGAGGTCAGTGACCACCAGTTTGTCTGGTGTGAGCTTCAGGTGGAAGCAGAGACATGGCTGGGGTAGAGAGGAGCGAAGCCTAATTAAGCAGCCTGGTGCCCATGATCTCGGCTCTGATTCCTCGCCGCAGTGGGAAGCAACTGCTATTGCTGTCGCAGCTTGAGGCAAATGGCGCGGTTCCCCTGAGATGCTTCCTTCTGCTCTGGGGGGAGGGCCCACAGCCTCAACATCCCGCACAAGCACCCTCATTTCAGGGGCTGGCCTGCCCCGGTGGGACTCACCCTGTCTAGGGGACAGCCTCAGCGTGCCTTGTCTCACAGATGTTTATTGATCGGCTCTGTTGTTCCTGGAATCCAAGGTGACTCCGGGGGAGGAGCGGCGCAGGAGGGAAGGCGAAGGAGGCCAGCACAGAGCCAGGGAGGGACAGGATGGCACCAGGCCGGCGGCCAGTGTCCTTTGTCACTGTCACGGAGCGTAGATTCCAGGCTGGGGGCCCAGCACCCTATCTCTTAGTGGGAGGCATGTCGAATAATTTCGAGGTCATGTTTTCAATTTGGCACAGCAGATGGCATAAACTCAGCTTCTGTGTTAGAAGCATTTTGCAGTTGAAAGTAATATACTGGGGTCTGGGGAGACAGAGCAATTGGTGAAGTCAAGCCCCAGAACCCACATAAAGAAGAAGTGCTGGGTGGGCAGTGTGCTTGGAATTTCAACATCGGGGAGGCAGAGAGGGGCAGGAGGCTGTGGCTTGCTGGCCAGTCAGCTCGGCCTGCTTGGACATAGGCCAGTGAGAGACCCTGTTTTCAAAAAAGATGGTGGGCAGAGCTCGAGGACTCACCTGAGGTGTCTTCTGGCCTCTCTAGACATGCACACACACATATCCATACACCCATGTGTGCATGCGCACACACACAGAGTAACATGCCAGCCAATGCTTATGACCACCTTAAGAGATTCTTCCTTAGGCTATAGGAATGTCTAGAATATGCTTAAAGAAATTCTTGGGGGCCTAGAGAGATGGCTCAGGGGCTAAAGTGCCTACTTGCAAGCCTGGTGACCTGAGTTCAATCTCCAGAAATCCATCGAGTAGAAGGAGAAGACTGGCTTGCAAAGCTGTTCTCTCGACCTCCTCACGTGTACTAGGCCATACATGTGCATACTGCTCTTTCTGTCTCCCTGCCTTGTGTTTATATATATAAATTCCTGAACTAGTGAGTTGGCTCAGCAGGTAAAGGCATCTGTGTGCACACCTGAGGGGCTGACTTTGCTCTCTGGAACCCACATGGTGGAAGGAGAGAACAGACTTCTGAAAATCGCCCTCTGGGCTCTCTCTCTCAATAAACAAGCAAACACATAATTACATTTTAAAAAAATTTTCTAGTGCTCTAGAGTGGCGTAGGAGGCAT
>JALPQD010000027.1:11153724-11406765 GCA_023101885.1 Typhlomys cinereus
TGAGAATGAATGCAGTGGATGCTTCCGGATCACCGGGCCTGCAGAGACATAGACACCCGGCCAAAGGTGAAACTATACAAGTCAGCCAGTGTCCAGGGCCTGCCAGAAAGAGCATCCTGGAGGAGCCCATTAAAGCCTGGGAAGGATGCTTGGGTTAATAATATAAGCTACCATTAGTGACTGAAAGCAGAGGATTTTTTTGAAAAAAAAATATACAAGAATGTATATGATTTTTATCTGGCCATTATCCCTGTAATCATTGGTCATGATTAAAGACTTCAGCCCCAAAAGATGGATGGTCTCAGATGCTTAAGTACATGGTGATCTCTCGCCACTTAAGTGCCGTTTCTCCCAAGACATTCTTCTATGTACTTCAAGACTAGCAATTGTCTCTCCTTGACTATTTCGAAAATACTACAGAATCAGGTTGGGGGGAGCGTAAAAAGTAATAATCCTAGACATCACCATCCTTCCAATCTAAGGTAGTTAACTAAGCATTCAAAGGGCTCCTTTAAAACAAAAAAAGTTGTTTTTGCAATCAACAGTCAAATATTTGAAAAACTGCCAAGACGTGTTAGCGCTTGCTTCTCCCTAAATACATGGGTTAGATAGTCATCAGGAAGGAAATGTTAGGTTATCCTTGATTTTCTTCCTCTCTCCTAGCAAACACCACAGGGACTGGGGCTCCCCAGCACCCCGGTCATAGTCTGACCTGATTGTCACCTCGCTCAGCTGACAACCCCCCCACCCCCCCACCCCGGTGGGAGACAGACACCTCCAGATCACTTGGGAATGGATTTCCCACGGTCCTTAGACTTGGGTTTAAAAGTGTGGTAATTGGTGCTGTGCATATTCAAAGATCAGCACAGGTTCTTGTGAGGGATGGAAGCTTGTTGGGGTGCTTTTGTTTTTAACTGTCTTGCAGCAAATAGTGACTGACAGCAGCATTTGCTTTATCAGCCACATCTTAAAGAGCTACGATGAACTGGGACTATCTCCATGTCAATCTAGACGCCCCCCTTCGCTTTGCCTAGAGCCATACACGCACGCACCTTGCAAGGCCCTCCACATTCCAACCTCAGTTAGGTCTCTGAGAGCATTTCTGCCCATGTCTGCATCTCTTAAAGAAAAGGCCACTGGCTGACCAAAGACATGCCTCACCCTTCTCTCTTCTCATCTCACACTTCAGGGTCCTTATTGTTTCTTCCCTACATCATCCTTCACTCTGTTTTTCAAGATGTTACTTGTTCATGGAAGCCTGTGAATGTGTGTGTTCACGTGTCCAGGTCCACATGTGTGTGTATGTGGAGGCCAGAGATCAACACTGGATGTTTTCCTCAGTCTTTTTGCAACTTATTTGTCTGTCTATTTGTATGGAGACCAGTCTCTCATTGAACCTGACACTCACCAATTGGGCTTAAACTGTTTGACCCACAAACTCCAGGGATCCCTTAGCTCTGCCTCCCTAGGGTTGGGATAGTAGGTACATGCCGCCAACTTTTCTACATAGGTGCTGAGAATTCAGTTCCAGTTTCTCATGCTTGTCTGGCAAAACATTTTTCCAACTGAGCTATCAGGCATCTCTAACTTCCTGGACCCCTATTGAGAAGGGATCATCTCTCTTAAATGTTCCCTGTTGTCATAGTTAGATACTGGTGTCAACTTGGCAACTGAAGGCTCTGAGCTCTGGGTACAGTTGTGAGAAGTTAGTAGTTGAATTAAGCCCAAACAAGTCTGCAAAAGGTTATCTAATTAATGGGGAAGACCCAGCCCACGGTGGGCAGGACTAGGCCCTGTGCAGGTAGAAAAGATGGAGGGAACTGCTTGAGAAAGTTGGCACCCTTCTGTATACTTGGCTAGACATGCCGGTCCGGCAAGTGAAGACTGTCCCTCTTAGCAGTCCTGTGGATGTGGCGTGGCAAATTCGCTTGGTCCTTGGTGTTAGTGTGGGCTCTCTTACCAAACTGGTTTAAGAACTGTAACTGGACAATCTTAAGCCAAAATAAAATGCCTTGTTTCCTTAAGCTGCTTTGTCCCGAATTTGTCAGCAGTACCCAGACGTAACTGTGATACCTGGTAAGGCCAGTCATAAAGATCAAAGCTTATTGCAGAGCACACAGGCTTGCAAGAGGAGCACCTGTACCTTCCATCTGCCACATTTCGAGGGACAAAGAACTAAGAGCAGTGTTCCACCCATGTGCATCCTGCTCCCTTGGTAGACAACAACTGTCCACAAATGGAACACGACCAATAGGATCAAAATAATATCTACGCACATGCCCAGAGTTGAAGACCACAAGAGGCAGGCTTATGACTTCCATTTCCAGCAACAGTTCCATAAGTATTACACATGCCAGCTAGTTTGGACTGGACAGAGCATGGTTTTAGTGCTTGGAACATAAGTCTTCTTAATTTCCAATAAAAACTATCGTGCATGCACAGCTGGGCCAATCATTTCTCTCGTTTCCTGGTTGGCCCTCCTTGCCCCTCCAGGATGTTTTTCTACAAACCCACCTCGTCTATGTTCTGGTTTCAGCCTTTCCTTAGCTTGGGAAACCAGCTTTACTTCAGCCGCCTGGCTCAAGGTCCCAGTTTACTAGAGACATTTCTGCCTCCAGGAGGGAAGACTGGAGGGGTCTCTTGTCTTCTTCGCCCATACTCTTCCTTTCCAAACTAAGTAAACTAAGTAAACTCCCCTGATTCCAGCTCTCCTGCGTGGTTTGCAACCCACATGTGAATCCTGCTCGCTTAATGTATTATCCGCATCTCTTCACTGAGCCTCTGGGTGGTCTGTGCTGGAATGACCTTAACTGTGAGATGAAGACAGGATGGCAGAGAACTCTGAGGATGAATGGAGAGCAGACTCCTGGAACAAGCAAGCCACTCTCCTTATCCCTGTTGGGCAAAAAGGGAAGGTTTGGGAAGTCTCTGATTGGCCAATGTGCCCGGGAAGGAGCCTCCGCTCCCAACTGGTCTGGGAACTGGCAGGGTACCTGTATTTTCAGCATTCTCTTGTCAGAGAATCTAGCTGGCTCAAGAAGAAATTAAGGTTCAAATTAAAGTGGAATCTTCAAAGGTTGCCAATGCTGAATGCCACCAAGGCTGAGCACTAGGCTGTGTTCTACAAAACACGAATACAACAGCACTTACCTGCTAGATAGTCCAGACTCACCATGGCCAGGTGGAAAGTCCCAGACTGTACTAGCAGTGGACTGTGTACCTCTGACCAATTTCCTTAGCCTCTCGGAGCTGTGGTAAGGGAAAGAGCTTCTACCTCCTCTTATGATTATAGAGATTAATACATTTCAAGTACTTAGTACAGAATCCAACACACCTGTGGTAGGCATTTACTAGACAGGGGACACCAGAGCTAGGTGAGAAGTCTGTGCAGAGGGGCTTAGCAGAGGAGATGTCAATTTCGGTCATTTCCTCTTTCTGTGTTTGGGGTTCAGGATGACATCTCCCCCAGAGTGATCAAGCTGGACACCTAGCCCACTCCCAACTTGTTTCTCTGCCCTGCCTTCTCACCTGCCCCCCCATCTCCCATTTCAAATATCTTCAAGTCCTATTGATTTCTAACCTGCCTTCTCCTTGTGGTATCGTGGGTCCTGCCATGTGCTCCCATAGCTCCTCCTCTTCCTCCCTCATAAGTCTCATCATATCCTGTAACTTCAGTTTCCGATGCTGTACTTTCCTTCCCACCTGACTGCGAGTCATAACTGTGGGAACTCTGCTTTGTCAGTCCCAATGACTAGCACAACACCCGCTGCATGGTGGCTATGAGCTAAAGATTTTTTAAAAATATTTTATTAGCATATTTTAATTATACACGATAATGGGTTTCATTTCTGCCCATGTCTAGATATATTTTTGATGATATTCACCCCCCATTACCCTCTCCTGTCTGAAGTTTTTGGAGGAATATACAGATGTGTGAGCAAATGGATGACTGAACGCCAGTAGCTCTTGTTCTCCCGTTCTTCTTGTATGCAAGAGCGCTCGTTTGGAAAACAAATCTGGCACATCGCTCCTTATTCCAATTCTCTGTGCTCCCCCGTGGCAGTTAGGATGCATTCCAAATCACTTGGCCAACTCATGGCTGCCCAGGACCAGCTTGCATGGCTGACACAATGTGCCCACCACCAAGATGTCTAGACAAACTCCAAACAAACCACCACCTGCTGCCTTCACTCATAGAGTCTGCTCCCCCGCCGAGGTCACTCTGGACCAGTCCCACGACACCTCACTGGTACCTGTGGATCCTCTAAGGTTTTCTCACCAGTATCCCTGGTCCAGGAACCCATCTTTGTCAACAGAGCTAGGTTAGGTAACATCCTCTGAGCCTATAGGGCCTGGTAGTTGCTTTCATCCCAGAAACTAATCTGTTCATCCCTTTCATGAGCCTATGAATTTATCAAGGATAATAACCATTTATATATAGCTGAATGCTATATATATTTCTATGCTCCATGGGGACCATCTCAGAAGAGACAGTCGTTCTTTAAGGATGTGTGAGGAAGGAGGCAAATGGAAACTTGAATGAAATAGGCCCGTGGTAGAATTTCAACAAAGGCTTTCTCATTTTTCCCATTTTCATATGATGTGTGTACACACATGTTTACATGCATGTATGCATGCACTAGTGTGCATGTGCCTGTGGAAGACCAAGGTTGATATCAGGAATCATGCTCAATGGCTCTTCCACCTTATTCTTTTTGAGACGGCACCTCTAATCAAACCCAGGGCTCACCAACAGTACCAGCTTGATCTGGGGAATCCCTCTCTCCCACCTTCTTGGGCTGGGGTTACATATGAGCCACGATACTCACCTATCACTTTACACACTCATCTAGGGATCTGAACCCTGGTCCTGATGCTTGTGCAATAAGCACTTTAATGGCTAAACCATATCCCAGAACAGAGCATAGCACTGAGATACACTGCGGAGGACAGAGATGCACAGCCAGTAAGGCAACAGTTCTGGAGCATCCAAGGGTGGGGTGGGGGGACAGGAGCAACACCATGGGGTGCAGGGGCATTGTGTTTGGGGTGACAAAAGCAAGGATGGAAGACTTGGGTACTGAGCTCACGGGGAGACAGAAAGTGGGCTGAATGGACAGAAACAAAGCAATTACTAGGTTATAATGAGCCTCAAAGAAAAAACATTATTATGATCGTAGAAGGTCTCTCCAGATACTAATACCTATGACAAAGAGATAAGAATGGCCACCCTCCTCCAAGAGATTGAAGGGGCATTGTGGCGAGCAGAAGAACGGTCCCAATGCTGGATACAGCCTGAGCCATTACAGCCTTATATACTCGTCCGTATGTGTTCCTGGTTCCCTTCAGCCTCTGTGACAGTCTGTGCCTCCTGCCTCATGACGACTGGGAAAAATAATATTCCCATGGAAATTCATCTTAGTCTATTTAGGTTGCGACTAGCACAAATACTATAGACTGCACAGCTTCTAAATGCCAACAAATATCTGTCACCATTCTGGAGGCTGGAAAATCCAAGATCAGAGCACTGGCAGAATTAACACCCACTTCCTTCCACCATCTTGCTGTGGGAAGAATGGGGGGGGGGATCTCTTTTAAGTCTGTTTCATGAGGATGCCAATTTCATCCATGGGAGTCCCAATCCATGATCTAAGAATCATTTCCAAAAGTTCTGATTCCTAATACTATCCCCTAGGGGATTAGGCTCCAACTTAGGGCTAGGATGGCCTGAGAGGGTATCTATACATTAAGGCAAGTCTTGGGCCCACCTGTACAAGATTGTCTTGATCTCGTAACTGATGTAGGAAGACCCAGCCCACTCAGGGCAGGACTGTCCAATAGGCAGGTGATCTTGGATCGGATCAAGATGGAGAGAGCTAGCCGAGCCCAGGTGAGCGATCAGGCAAGTGTTAGCTCATGCTCTCCGCTCTGCGACGTGACCGACTGCCTCAAGATCCTGCTGCTGTGACTGCAACACCATGATGGACTGTGATCTGGGATGGTGAGTCAACAAGATCTCTTTCGCTACTCAGTAGCTTAGGTCAGGCATTTGATTGGCACAACAGTACAGATAGGAAAATAATGGTTTTAAATGTTTCATCACTTACTTCTTTGTTGAGGCACAGTTTCATGGAGCCCAAACTGCCTTGAACTCCGTGTGTAGTCTAGGATGACCTGAACTTCTGATTCTCCTGACTCCACTTTCCAAGAGCTGGGAGTTCAGGCATGCACTATGTCTAGTTTATACAGTGCTGAGGATCAATCTTACTTTTCATGAGTGCTAGGCAGAGGTTCTCCCAATTGAGCTATAATTCCAACCCTATTTTTTTGTTAAAGAGATTATTTAAGAATTAAAAGCCCTACAGTAAAACCTTTTTTAATGATAGCTGTTTGTTAAAGCAATTTGGGTACCGAAGAGTACTCACATATTTGACCATGAGAGAAGTAGATTCCTGTGGAGAGCCCATGAGATATTGGGCAGACATGGCTTCCTGCTTGCCCTGTCTGAATGTGAGCTGCCCCCCCCACAGTCTTCTGTGTTACATAGGCTGGTGTTGGTGTTTGGGATGGTTACAACACCTTAAGAGGAGGAGTCTTGCTGGAGAAAGACACATCACGGGGCAGGAAAAGGGGGGCAGGTCTTGATATTTGGTAGCCTGGCCCTGCTTCCTCTCATGCTCTTTGACTCCTGATGGTTGCAGTGACCTGAACCGTCCTCCTCCTTCTGCCTCCAGCCATGCCTTCTGCTATGTGATTCCCAATATCATGGAGTCCATCCCTTCTGGAATCGTAAGACAAATAAATCTCCCTTTCTTCCCTAAGTTGTGTCTGAGTGTTGACTCATGATCAAAAAAAAAAAAAAAAAAAAGCAATTGCAACACTGGTCTTGGAAAAAGCGAACATCCCGGTTGTTAGATCAAGAGCCCTAACTCCACCCTGATCCTCCAGCATGGAGATGCAGTGGCCCTCCTGCCACAAGTCATCAGCAGCTGCTCCAGCAAGCTGAGAAGCCAGAAAGCAGCCGCCCTGATTATCTTTCTCATAAAAAGAAGCTGGAAGCCATGCTTCACTGAATAATTAGAAAAATGTGGGATGCTTCATCCCGCACATCGTAAAGCATTTGCATCTGCTAGCGGGTATCTAGCCTTCCGAGACTCCCAGGTACCCTTCTTGATGGCACCCAGGAGTTCCAGATGGGAGCTCCCCATTCCACCCAGTCTTCAATTTCCACATACACAGCAAAGAATGCGCTTTTCCTCATCCAAACCACCCGCCGGATAATCTCATCCTGTGTTTCATGATCCGTCTGCAAATAGAATCTTCAGGAGGAAAAAAAAATCGTGAAGGGCTGCCTTGAGATTTGAGCATTCAATCAGTCCCAGGAATTTCTTTTGGCAAAGGCACTGAGCGCTGCTCAGGGCTCCTGGGGCTGCAGTTGGCCCCGTGGCTCTGAGGTTGGTTATGTCAATGGTGTGGTCAGAGAGCACCGGAGCTGAAGTAGACCACGGAGTCTATTTGAGTGAATTATGCACGTAGAATATTAAAAAGAGGTCAGAAGAAATCAGGTGATTTAATCTACGGGACAGAAGACTGAAGAGTGGCCAGGCTGTGTTTCCAAGTCCTGTGGGGTCTCTGACTTCCAGGACAGCAGGGAAGTTGCCATGGAGGCCCTGGATTGACAGGGGGCTTGTGGAAAGTAAGGTGGGGTTCTTCTGCCTCTCCACCCCCACATGCCCGCTCCAAGTGAATGCAAGCCAACTTGGGGAATTCATGAACGAAGAGGAAAAACTGTAGTTTCCTTAGCCACTAAACTAGAGAGTGTGTGTTTCTTTTGCAGAACTATTGGGTGTGATTTCTGCAGGTAGAGGAGATGACTCATAAGGACTGCACTGGCCTGGCAGGCCTGGCAAACACTAAAATGTAAGTTCTAGTACCAGAACCTGTGTAAAAATTCAGGGCATGATTATAACTATAGGACTCATTGGTCAGCTGGTCCAGCTTAACAGGCCAATGAAACTCTGTCTCTAAGGAGGTGGACCTCATTCTCAGGCCTCCATATGCATACACATGCATGAGAACATGTGTACCCACGTACATACATGAACCTGTACACACATGTATAAAAAGTGATTTTTGGCATCCAAAATAAGAAGGAGTTAATAGAGTTAACAGAAAAATATAAGAAACGTTGTCTACAAAATAGCTTAAAATTCTTAATCATTCAGGGCCAAAGACTCAAATTCATTCACCTTCATCTGGCCTGGGAACATCACATTGTTTCAAACCATTAATATAACTTTAAGTGATACTCATGATCATTTATATCTAACTCATATGCTTTTGCCTGGAGCACCATTGAAGACTGACCGTGGACAGACTTATAGTTTCTTTGGTTGGTGACTCTTTTAGAGACTATTTAGCTAATAGGCAGCTACTATTGAATATTGGAGGCTCATTCTCCCATGGAGTACCAAGGGCAGACATTACTAATCGATCATGAATCTCTCAGTGGGCTTAGGCAAAACTTCAAAATCATTCCCAACCACTTCCAAATAATTAGTATTGCTATATAGGAAGCCTTGCCTACCAGTTTCTTTCAATCTGTTTTATTATTTCAGTTTCCTTCCTTTTTGTCATTTTCATGCATATGTGAGTTAGGTAAATGTGCATATGTTTATGTATATGCACAGCTGTACGTGTGTGCATGTGTCTGGAGGTCTGAGTTTGATACCAGGAATCCGTTGCTTTTCTACCATATTCTTTTTGGAGACAGAATCTCTAATCAAACCCAGAGCTCACTGGCCAGTTGGCTTGCTCTGGGCATTCAAGTCTCCACCTTCTGAAGCTGGAGTTATAGGTGGGTCTCCATGTTCACATGACATTTTCTGCGGAATCGGGGGGAGGGTAAATCCCTGTCATTTTGCTTGCATGATAGCAAACTCCTTTGCTGCTGGGATTACAAGCATGCACCACAGTGCCCAACTTTATTTTTACATAGGTTCTGAAGATCTAACCCAGGAGGCTGGGTTATAGTTACTCTTTGTGTTGCTAAAATGGCTACATGACCAAAAACAACTCAGGGGAACAATTCTTGGTTATACTTCGTTAATATTCTACAAGAGTTCATACCAGGCTGCTGAGATAGCTCAGTGCGTAGGGTGTCTGCTTGCAAACCTGGCCACCCAAGTTTGATTCCCAGAAGTCCATGTATGGAATGAGAGATCTGACTTCTGAAAGTTGTTTTCTGATCTTCACCTCTGGATCATGGCATGCCCCAATTCAATTCTCTCTCTCTCTCTCTCTCTCTCTCTCTCTTTCTCTCTCTCTCTACCTTGCTCAGATAGATAGATAGATAGATAGATAGATAGATAGATAGATAGATAGATAGATAGATAGATAATTTAGAAAATAGTTCATACCAACATCAGAAACCGAGAAAACTAGCCACACCATAACCACACAAAGAGCTGAGAGAGGAACATATTTTCTCCCTTGCCAGCATGCCTGTATGTCAATCTGCCAAATCACTGAACCAGGTCCCTCCATCTTGTCCACCTGCCCAGGGAATAGTCTTACCCACCATGGGTTGCGTCTTTCCACATCTATTAGGAATCTCCCTACAGGCTTGCTCAGGACTTGCTTTCCTTAAATAATTCTTCATAGATATGCCTAAAGGCTCCGCCCTCAATTGTCAAATTGGCACCTGTATCTAACTGACACAGCTAGTCCTTGACAGACTGAGCCATCTCCCTAGCCTTTAATATGGGATGCTTAAAGAAATAGCATAGATTAGGCTGAGTTATACTCTAACATGACAATCGTCATTGTTAGAAGTAAAAATTTGCAAATAGACCAGAAAGAAGACTGTGGGAGCACTGGGCTCTGGAGAAGCTCAGGTGTCAGGTGAAGATTCAGTGTCAAGCTCACCAGATGAGGAGGATGATGCCAGATGGTTTAACCTCACCCACAAATCCATTGATGAATTCATGCCATGGAGAAATTCACAACTGAATGGACAATAATCACACAGAGCTCCACTGGGAGAAAGTCACTGACTATGGACATACAATGAAGCACAGATCTTGCCCACTAACCCATCCTTTGTCTCTCTGCTTCCTGGCAGCTGTGAGGTGAGCCACCTTGCCCACCACACTCTCCCAGAGACCCAGGAACCAAGTGAGCACAGACTGAAACATGAGAGCTGTAATAAACACTTCCTTTCAGATTGCTGTATCAGGTATCTTTGTCATGGCCATTGCCAACATGGGATTTAACAGGCTTTGCATGTTGGCTGCTGGATCCAATTCTTCAGCTCTGAGCATCAGTGTATGTGAATCCGTCTGCCCTCCTTATTCTGAAGTCTCTGGGATAACATATTCTGACCCCAAGCCACCTAAGGGAGAATGGGTTTATTCTGTCTGAAGTTCCAGAGGAACAGACTCCACCATGGTGGGAAAGACATGGCAGCAGGAACATGGGACCAGCTACTCACATGGGATCCACTTAGAAAGCTAAGAAAGAACAGGGAGAGTCAAACCTCAAGCCCTGACCCCAAGGACATACGTCCTCCAACACCACCTCCACCACCTCCACCTTCCCAAATAGTGTCACCTGCTGCAGACTAAGTGCTCACACACGATTCTACAGGGAACATTTCACATCAAACCACAATGTCCTCCCTCCCCTCCCCACTCCACATATACAGTGCTGTCTCTACACTAAAATCTCTTCAGGTTGCAACTTGACCATTACCACATACAAGATTTGCACTGGAAGCATCTAGTAAGATAGTGGGACAAGAAGAGAGCTCAAAGGGTGAAGGATTTGTTGCACAAGCATTCAGACCTGAGTTCAGATCCAGAAAGCACTCATGTAAAAGCTAGCTGGTGTGACACATGCATATACACATCCGTAACCCCAGTTACAGTTAGGGGACAGCAGACTGTCCCCTAGTCAGCAAACTCTATTTTCATATAAAAAATTAAGATAGATGGAGGATGAGGGGATAGTAAGGATATAAGAGCTGGAAGGTAGGGAGAGTCACTGCCAGCCAGTAGCCTCTGTTCCTACCAGGGCTGTCATACCCAAGAGCTCTGTGTGGCAAAGCCGACTTCCCCTAGACCTCCACAAAAGCTGGCCCCTCAACATCTCACCTTGGAGGAGGAGGGAGGATCCCCACTGGTACGCCACCACCGTGAGACACTACTTGAGACAGGTGCCCAACAAGGGACGGGGAGCTTCTTTACTTGACTGTCTGCCCACTGGTGGGCTGTTCATGCCCCGATGGGAGCCTGGCACTTGCCAATGCAGGCATCCTGGTGGGACCCAGTAGATCTCACATGCAGGGATGAGGCAAGGATATTGTCTGGAAAGGAGATTGAGCAGAAGTAGGATGGGAAGAACATAGATGTGTGTAGCAGGGTGTGAAAACATGAATTCATGATATTTGTAAGAATGCATTCTTTTTTAGAAAAGAGAAACATCAAGGTCGATAGAGACGAAGGAAGACACCTTCATCTTCAAAGCCAAAGCCTTGGATTCCTTCAGCGATGCTTCACTTTTCAGACCCCAGGCAACTTCAGGGTGACTGACTCCCTTCCCTGCCGAGGATGACTCTTTTGCAGCTGGGGAGATTTATGCAGGTCTTCCCGCGGCTCGCCTGACCTTTGCTAATTCCCTAATCATATCGAATGATTACGGAGGCAGCGCGTCCTCCCTGGTCACCTGCGGTTTCCCTCACTTCATTACTTCTTGGGCAAACTGTCTTTGGAGAACTCCAGTGACAGATTTATATTCTGAGCCCCAGACAGGAATGCTTTTCCTTTGCCCAAACCCCATAAACATGTCCTGGGACACCCCTGGGCAGGATCCTGGGATCAGATATCTTATATGCAGAGGAACTCTCCAAGAGGAATCTTCTGGAAGGGGCAAGTCATAGACATTCGCCAGCCCTGGGTGAATCTTCCATGGATATCGGGACTGCCCAGCCAGGTCTTGATTCTAAAGAACCATGTTAAATTCCCCCAAGGAGTCCACTGATCTCAACATATCAATGAAGGCCACCTAATATACAGAAGAGGAATTTTAACTTCTGAATTTAACACTCTTTAGCTACATTTATCACATGATCAGCCAGGCTGGAGAGATAGCTCAGGGGTTAAGACTCTGCCTTGTAAGCAGAAGATCCTGAGTTCGATCCCAGGTCCTGTGTGAAAACACCAGGAGGCACGTCATACTCATAAAAAGAGCAGAAAGCGGAACAGGATTGCCTGTTTGTTCCTACACCTGTATACCAAACTACTGAACCAGCTCTCTGCATCTTATCCACCTGCTCAGGGAATGAATGGCCATACCCACCATGGACTGGGTCCTCTCACATCAATGAGATCGTCTCCTGCAGGTTTGCTCAGAAGTTTGTCTTCATTGCATAATTCTTCACAGGTGGGCTTAAAGACTCAGTCCTTAGTTGTCAAGTTGTATCCAACTTGCACAAAGGATGAGAGACAGCAGCTTACATAATAACTTGAATAAGATGTAAAAGACACATTTATTTTCCATCCTGTATTCCACTTCTTCTCACTAGAATCTACAGTTCAGGAAATGGCAATGGCTGGGGTTAAAGTAACGTGCAAAATTAGCTAGAATCATGTTACCTGGGAGATGCCAGCGCAGGGAGTGTCTGTCTGGTGTCGTAACATGGAACCGTAAACTGAGGAACTGGGAAGGTGGCTCAGTTGGCAAAGTGCTCACCTTACAAGTTCAAGGATCTGAGTTCAATCCCAGAACCCATGGGGGTGAGAACCCACCAGGCATGGTGGCAGATGTTTATTATCTCAGAGCAGAGAGACCAAGGCTCACTAGCCGGCCAGTCTGGCTCACATGGTGAGTAATATATCCTGTCTCAAACAAAGGACAGAGTGTGCCCTGACTAACCCCACTTCCAGTTTAAGATGCATTGCAAGTTTATTTATATGAGAGATGGAGAAAGAGAAAGACAGAAAAAGAGAGAGAGAGAAAGAGGGAAGAGAGAGAGAGAGAAGGGAGAAGGTACACACTTGCAGGCCATGGACATGTCAGAGAACATCTTTCAAAAGTTGGTTTCTCCTTCCACTATGTGGACTTCTGGGAATAGAACTCAGATCACCAGGTTTATAAGCAGGCACTTTTACCCACTGAAGTATCTCGATTGTCCTGATTCTGAAATTCTTTGTAACTCTACAAGTGCACCATGGAATATTTTATATTACTTATCGATGTATGCATTATATGTATTTTGTGTGTTTCATGTCTATAAGTATTGTATATATATATATATACACACACATGAACATAGATAGACAAACATGCACACTCACATATAAAAAGATAGCCCAGCAACCTGAAATCACATAAAACCACTTCAATAATCAACAGGAACAAACCGCAGTTGTTCTGTGGTCTTTAAACACAACTGCCAGGCCTTCACAAGTCTTTACCGTCACTGACAAATGGAAAAGAGCTAGTTGTCAAACAGCATTTATTTAGTGCCTGGTGCTTCAAAACCCCAGAAGCACTGGGAATGGAAGCCCATGGTTTCTTTGTCTAATGCAAGTACCTTCTTCCCTCAATGTTATTTGACACATGGGGACACCTTCTCTAAGCCTAGATAAATACGTTTACTGTATTTATTTACTGTTTCCTTTCATGGCTTGGATCAGCTTCTAATGCTTAACTCAGGTTGTCCCGTGTGAAATGGGTAGGAGGCTTCCCCAGCTTTTGTTGACATCACTTCCTCTGGAGCAACTTCGTCGGCTGCGACCAGACCTTTCCTCATCCGGGTTCCTTCAGTTGTCTTCAGTATGTCCTGACTGTACCTCCAGCTATGTCTCAAAGAATAGCCTCAGCTACTTCTTCTGTGCCCCATCTGTATTTATGTAAACATCACTTCCCTCACTGTCTGTCTTTGTTGTTTGTGTATTGCTACAGTTCCACACGTGTCGTCGTATTCTTTTGCTCACCTCGTTTCGCCAAACATCACTCGAGTTTGTCACTGGGAGCCAGAGAGAGGAAGCTAAGTGTGGACACATCAGTGATGTCAATTACTGGCCACCAAGAAGATCACAGAACTGAGTCAAGAAATGTGTGACTCACTCTGGTCCTTCTTCTCAGTCTTATAGCTTGGTTTCTGTAACAAATGCCTGACTCAAACCCTTTAAAAGAATGATAGGACTTCATTGGCTCATGATTCCAGATTCCAATTCGTCATGGCAGGAGAGCCACATCAGCAGGAAACAAGAGCATGGTCCATGCCACATCCACAGCAAAAGCAAGAACAAGAACCAATGCAGATTAGCTTTGCCCAAATATGTTCACTAGCTCTCTCCGTCTTATCTGCCTACCAATAAGTTAGATAATGGTGTTGGCTTGGCAGTTGAGGCTCTGAGCTCTGGTTGTGAGAAATCAGTAGTTGAGTTAAGACTCTAGCAAGCCTGCAGGAGATTGTCTGGTTGGTGGGGAGGACCCAGTCCAAGGTGGGCAGGTGGAGCTGGTAAGGGAAGTGGGCATCCTTCTATATACTTGGCCAGACATGCTGGCTGGCAAGTAAGGATTGCCCATCTCTCAGCAGTCCTGTGGATCTATGAATATAGTGTGGGCAGTTCCCCAGGAGCTTGGTGTTGATGTGGATTCACCTATCAAGGTGGACAAGAAACTATGATTAGACACAATAAAACCCTTTGTTCCTTTAAGCCATTTGGTTGTGAATTTATTGGCAACGTGCAGAGTAACTGTGATACAGGGAATGGGCCCACCCACTGTGGACTGGTTCTTTCTATTTTGTTTATGCAGCTCAGACAGTCTCCAATAGACTTGACTAAGTAACTCCTCACAGATGGGCCCGCAGGCTCACCTCCCAGGTTGACAGCTGAGACCAACAGGTGCTGTGCAGTAGTCAGTTTTCTTATTGTGTCCAAATGCCTGGCGTGAATGGCTTCAAGGAAGACAGATTGGTTGTCACTTCCTTTCACTCTCAGGGATATCGGTCCTTTGTCATTGACTCTGGGCTAGTTTCCAGACAGAATGGGTGGAGGAACGGAATAAGACGGTTATTCCTACAGCTAGATCCCCATCTCCAAATGTCTTCAGACCTTCCCAAAGCAGCACCTCATAGGAGCTCACTCAAGCAGGGATGCTGAGGGGCTCCTTGTCCCCCTCCCCAGGGTCCACCCCGAGGTGTGGGAGGAGTGAAAGGTTGTGCAAGCAATGCTATTTAAAAAAAAGACAAAAAACAGTGACTTTGGTGACCTCATTTCAGAGGTCAGGATATCAAAACAGGGCAGATTTCAAATCCCCACCCCCCCCAGGGAAGTCTTGTCCCAAACAACACGACTCTCTTTCTAGCCCTTTACAGAGCCTGAGACTCTCTGACCGACCAGGCCTTGGACATCACACACGTGCTCGGCTCATCCATGCAGATCCATCCACCAAGAAGGACCTTTGGCTACTCCATGGACGTTGCCTGCAAAACCTAAAGAATCCAGGTGAGTATCTTCCCAAAGAATGTGCTGGAAGCGGGAAGGTGGTTTCGCCAGCCAATAGCTTACGATGAATGATGACAAGAATAAGTTTCATTTCTTTTTATTGCTCATGTGTAGGTGTAGGTGCATATGGATATAGAAAACATTACTATGAGTGACTATGGAGGACTAAGAGTGTCTTCAGGAATCATCCTGGATCCTCTGCCTCATTGCTTTGCTCTGGGATTTCCCCCAACCTTCCACCTTCCAAGACTAGAAGTACAGGCCACCATTACTTCAAACTGGTGGTGTTACGTGGGATGCAGGACCTGAACTCAGGTCCTATTGCTTGTGAGGCAAAAGTTTTAACCTCCGAGTCATCTCTCCAGCCCCAAGAATAAGCTTCTTAAGGCATCATGGGGACCTTTTACTTCATACACACCCCCACCATGAAGTATCACTCTGGCCCCGTTGGTTTGAAATTTGAAAGAAATGGATCAGAATAAATCTCACTGATGTGAGACGTCTCTGCCCTCTCCAGTGTCTGAATCTCTTTCACATTACAGCAGATCTTCTTTCATTTTCAGAGTTAAGTCAATTGCCTTTCTTTTCCCCCTCATTGGAGGGGTTCAGGGTGAGCTCTAGAGTGTACTAATTTTTGGATATCTCCCCAAACCTCTCATCACTGATCTTGGAAAGCCCCTACCAATGGCAAAAAAAAAAAAAAGGCTTCTGAGTAAATACCCGTTTCCAGAAACTGTGTCTGCTTTTCCTATTTGGACACATATGGGGGCAATGAGGAGGTTCGGCCGGCCTCAAAGGATTTATTATAGTTGATCTATTGTGTGCCAGACTAGAGACCTCTCTCCCCTCGTTGGCCTCCAAGTTCATAAGCCAACGGGTCCCTGGTCTGTGGATAGCGTTCTTGTCCCAAGATCAAGTTCTGGGGTGAAGCATCTAGTGCCTTTGGGTCTCAACACTTTTAACCTTGGAATAAAATGTGGGAAGCCAAGGGTTTCTTTGTTCTTGAGCATCTTCTGGGCCCCAGAGGAAGATGATTTCTATAAAAGAGAACCCCTGATTTACACACAGCCTCCCGCTCAGTCGGGGCCAGCATTCCTCAGCGCCTCGTCTGTACTTGGCTGGGCCAAATATCCAGTCAGCCAGTCATGGGTGGCTGCGCTGGGATCTAGAGAAACCAGCTGTGTGGTGGCCTGGAATGCCCTCGGCCTCTTCTCTGGCCCAACTGTGTCTTTCTAGAATGTTCCTCACCAGCCCAATGTTCACCCCAGCCAAGAGGTTTTATTGACTCCTCACCCTGTACCCTATCCATCCCACTGAATCAAGGCACACAAATATACCCTTGCCTGGATGCCTTTTACGTCTCCGCTGATTGGTGCCACCAAACAAGGAAGGGTCAACTGGGGCTTAAAGTTAGTCATTCCTGGGAGCTGGGGAGATGATTCAGCAAGCAATAAAGCACTTGCTTCTCAAGCCTAAGTTTGAGCTCAGAAATCCATATTTAAAAAAAAAAAAGCCAGGCATGGTGGTATGCTCTTGGAAACCCGGTTCCAGAGGATGCAGAGCCAGGGAGATTTCCAGGGCTCTCTGATCAGTCAGCCTAGCCTACTTGATCTGTTACAGTAAGAGACCATGTCTCAAAAACACAATGTGTTGGCTGGGGAGATGGTTCATGAGTTAAAGTATTCATCTTCCAAGTGTGAAGACTGTAGTTTAGATCCTCAGAACTCACACAGATGCTGCGTAGGTGTGGCAAGCTGCCCGAAATTCCAGTCCCCAGAGAGCAGAGACAGGGAATCCCTAGATCAAATTAGATAGAGAGACTAGCCACGCACATAGAGGTACCCACACATGCACTTACACACACACACACACACACACACACACACACCAGACATAGAGACGTCACAAACATGCACATACACATACAATACACACGTGTGCATACAGTCATACACATGCAGCACCCATGTGCACACCACAAACACATGCACACACACATACACACACACAGAAATGCACAAACACATACAGGGAAATACAGATACACACACACATACACACACGCACAAAAAAATTATTCTTGCTGACTTTAAATTCCCATCATCCCTTGTTACTTGGGGTCACCAGAACCCTTACCAAGGGCTCAATGGCTTACGTGACAAAAATCCATTTTCCTGATTGTTCTGGAGGCCCAGGGACAAGGTGTCAGTGGGTGGGGTCCCATTTTCAAGTTTCTTCACATAGTCCTTTCCATATGCATGTCCACATCCGTCATATGTCCACATTGAGTCTTATTAGACATCATCTACCTGGAGGACTATTCTACTGCCTGGTTGGTCTGTTGTCAGCTTTCTTTATCTTAACCATTTTGTGACAAATGCAATCACACTGATAGTATCCAGGATTCAAGGATCCCAGAATCATTGACAACAGAACAGCCCATTGGACTGGTGAGATGGCTCATTGGATAAAGGTGCCTGGATGCAAACCAGAAGCCCTGAGTTCATTCCCTGGGAAAGCCACAGTGTGGAAGGAGAGAAATGACTTTTGAAGGTTGTCACTTCCTTTCACTCTCAGGGATGTCGGTCCTTTGTCATTGACTCTGGGCTGGTTTCTAGACAGAACAGGTGGAAGAACTAGAATAAGACGGTTATTCCTACAGCTAGACCCCATCTCCAAATGTCTCCAGACCCTCCCAAAGCAGCACCCCGCAGGAGCTCACTCCAGCAGGGACTTTGAGGGGCTCCATAAGTGCATGCGCGTGCATGTGTGTGTATGCGTGTGTGTGTGTGTGTGTGTGTGCGTGTGCATGTGTGTGTGGTGTGTCTTACTGTTTTGGAACTCACCAAATAGGCTAGGCTGGCTGGTCAGTGATCCATCTGTCTCTGCCTCCCCAGCATTTGGATTACAAGTACGTGCCACCACGCCCACTTGTCATAGACTGGATGAGAGCTACCCCTTCCCCACAGGCTTATGTTTTGCATCCTTAGCTGGCATTGACGTTTTGGAAGGTTGAGGTACCTTTGGGAAGTGGTGCACTGCTGGAGGAAGGCATGTCACAGTGGAGGGCCTTGAGGTTTGGTGGTGAGCTGAACCAGCCTGCTTCTTCTGGCACCAGCCATGCCTTCTCCATGCAAGTTTTCACCATGATGAGCCCCTCTGGAATTGCACGCCACATACATCTTCTTTTCCCCCTTATCTTGTGTGTGTCTGTGTACATTGTTTCACCGCAAAAGAAGAAAGCAGCCACAGCATCAACTTTTTTTAGGTGGGTTCTAAGGGGGTCGAACTCAGGTCTTCAAGCTTGCAAGGCAAGCCACACTTGCCATCTCCCCAGCCAGAGGGAGGGGGATGGGAAGAATGAGGATCAGGTTTTTAACATATGAACTTGAAGAGCCACACTAGAGTTGTGGACAGAGAGTTGGAACTTCACCTTATCTGCAAAACAGAGCTACTAATCCTTCCTAGGGTTACAAAGATTAAACCAAATCCCCCAGAGTCAAGAACCTGGAATCCACAGAGTTTTAAAAGACTTGACCTCTGACCCTGGAAGCCAGGGCTTTGCTTCTCAAGTGATTCAGTCAAATGTCCACTTCCGGATTTTGCTACAGACCCACTGGGCAGCTCTGAACATCTGGACAGGGCTGTCTGTTATAGTTGGCTGCATCCCTCAGGCCTGGAACACCATAGAAGGGCGCAGCCTGGTGTGGGGAAGGAAGGAGGTGAGCTGCTATGGGTACTGGCTCTGAGGTTGGCTCTTGGACTAGATACCCCTCTTCCACCTCGTCCATTCTCCATTGTCAGAATAGGTCAGGAGGCCGTTGGTAAGGCTCAGTCTCTGCAGGCAGGTGCCCACACAGAAGGCCTGTGTGAATGTACTTGCTCCCATTACACCTGCCGCGACCTGTTAAGACACTAACCATGAGCTGTCCAATCTGCCGATGTGATGTGCAAAAGAAATTTATAAATTGAACCAGTCCAAGCAGAGGTTCTTGCAGATGTGACTGAGGATCGTGTGTGCATGTGTGATTGTGCAGGTGCCTGTTATGTGCATGGTGTATGTGTGCTGCACACACGAGTGTGCAAGTATGAGCAACAGTGTGTATGCACATGGAAGCCAAAACAAGCAGGATGTCAGTTCTCTCTCTGCCTTGAAACAGTGTCTCTCACTGAACAGGAAGCTTGTCCTCTAGGCTGGCCAGTGAACTCTCAATATCTGTGTGTTTCTATCTACCAACACTGGGACTCCATGCCCAGCTTTCTTCATGGGTGCCCTGGATTTGAACTCAGGTCCTCAGGCTCAAAAATTAAGGACTTTTACTGAGCCAGTTCTGGTTTGTGCTGGTGATAGTAGTGGTAGGAAACTGATCCGTGCAGCATGGACTGTGAACTCACAAGGTCTGCAGGTGAAGGAAGCAAGGTCAACTTCAGGGGTGCTCACTCTGGCAATCAGAGCCCACAGATGGATTTGAGGACCCCCATCCCCATGGCTTAATAATAAAACCATGAATTGCATTTGGACACCTTTTAAAAAATTATATATTCATTTGAGAGAGAGAGAAAAAGAGAGAGAGAGAGAACACGTGCATACCATGGCGCATGAGTGGAGGTCAGAGGACCTTCAACAGTCATTTCTCTCCTTCCACACTGGGGCTTTCCCAGGGAATGAACTCAGGGCTTCTGATTTGCATCTAGGCACCTTTACCCAATGAGCCATCTCACCAGTCCAATGGGCTGCTTTGTTGTCAATGATTCTGGGATCCTTGAGTCTTGGAAGATTAAGGACTGTTACCTCAAGAGAAGAGACAACCCAACCTGGGAAAAACTTCCAGAATCAGTATAAAAAAGAGATGGCAGGAGCCAGACGAAAGAGAGGTGTGCAAACGGAAATATTTGAGAAAACATCAGCGACACTACACTAGTGACTAGGTAAGTCTGGGGCTGGCTGGCCGCAGGGTTGAATCTGATGGCTGTGAGGACTACAGTATTCCTATGCAGCATGGATACCGAAGGGAACCCAAACTCGGCCTTCTTTATCTGGGAATGGATGGATTTGCTTAGTGAAGCGGTTACTCCCTGGGCTGCTATGAGGTAATACTCAGCCTCAAGCAACTCAAAGGGGAGGAAGGGAGATTTATTTGGCTTACGATTCCAGAGGGGAGATGTGGTCCATTATGACGGAAAAGGCATGAGTGGCTGGTGGAAACTGTGGGCTGCTCAGGTCACATCCATCCCGGAGGCTGAGGGAGCTAACGGCCAACTGCTAGAGTGTCTCCTAGCAGAGGTAGCGCGAGACAAACCAACCTCAAGGTCACTCCTGGGATGTGCCTTCCTCCAGCAAAGTTCCATTTCCTAAAGGTGCCATGACCATCCCAAACACACTTCAGAATGCAAACGCGTGAGCCTGGGGGGACAAATCACATTTCAAACTCTGGCATTTCACCTCTTGGCTCCCACAGAGTCGTGGCCATCTCATGATACAAATGACATTTGATCCCCATGACACTTACACAAGCACCCCGGAACGTCCAAGAAACATGGACGGGGCTGCTGTCTTTGATTTTGCTTTCATTCTTTCCCACAGACCGGTCTCAGCTGGTTCCAGGGAAGCAGGATCTTTCTTTGGTGCCAAGATGTCATCCCAGGGAACTCTGCCAGTCATAGTTTCTCTGGTTTCGCAGAGACCGTGCCCTGAGGGACACAGGCAGCTTCGTGAGGATGGGAAGAGGTACTGCTGTGAAAAACAGACTTCCAAACACTCTGCGGTGGGCAGGCGTGAAATGGTGAAGGTCTTCAGAACCCATTAGCCACTAAATTATCAACTAAGCCCAAGCCACATGTTCCATTTGGATTCAAGTGACCAGAATGTTCAAATTAAAGGGAGGCATGTCTGGGCAGCTGACCACAGTCCAGAACAAGGTTGGGGGGTGGTTCAGTCACTCCAAGCATGACAACCCGAGGTCGATTTCCAGAACCCTCATTGAGAAAGTTGGGCTCCCACTGGGGAGATGGCTCAGGGGTGGAAGCCTTTGCTTCGAAAGCAAAAGAGCCTGAGTTCACATCCCCAGATCCCACGTCTAAAATGTCAGGTGGATATGGCAGGAGTTTGCAATTCCCACCCTGAAAAGTGGAGCCTGGAGAAACTCGGAGCAAAGCAATAAGGAGATGGGACAATCCAGGATGATTCCTCATGTCACCCTTGGGCCTTCACAGGCACACAGGCTCTCTTTCTTTCTCTCTCTCTCTCTCTGTCTGTCTCTCTCTCAATCAATATCACCATGTGATCATATCTACAAAGCTAAGAAATATACAAAGACCAACCTACTTGGACTCAACCTAGACCCAAGGGCTGTATGGTGTGAGCATCTCGCACGAGAACCTGACTAGTCAGCATGTCCATGCCCACTAAACAACCAAGATCTCAAGCAGCAACAGGAGACAAGGCCGCTGTGGCCAGGTCAGAAGACACAGGGAGATCATGGTGGGTTCAGAGACAGAGGTGCCAATGGGAACCAGGAAAAATCTTTTCTCATGCGAGTTCAGCCCTGTTGAAAAGAAAAACATACAAGCTAGACACATGGGAACACATACAAGCTAGAAGGTAGCGGGTCAGCACTTAGAAACCATGATTTTTAAATAATGTATAAGCCTTCATTCATTCATTCACTTGTCGACATTGAAGCAAGTAAACTTGTAGCAAGAAACATTTTGTTCAGATAAAGCCACATCATAAGAATGGGGCAGAGAATGCTGGAACTCTTTATGTTTAGTTTTCTGCCAAGCATTTTTTTCTCTGTGTGTGTGTGTGTGTGTGTGTGTGTGTGTGTGTGTGTGTGTGTGTGTATTTCATGATACCCAAGTCTTAAGACCATGGTTCACATAATTTTCATATGGTAACCAGATCTGTATTTGAGGGTGTTTCAGTTTTCAGAATGTTGTTGCTGTGATATATATCTGACCCAAACATCTTAGAGGAACCGAGGGTTTTGCCGAACCACAATTGCAAGTCCATCATGGTAGAAAAGTTCTGCTCAGCAGGAGCCCAGGGAACTGGCCACAGCACACCCAAAACCCAAAGCAGGAGGAAAGACCCAATCACTCCGAGGCGTCACATTGACTTTGAGACTCTCTCCCAGACAACTGCATGGTGAAAGTATTTTCTAATAATTTGGAGATGGCTAAAGAGGGACACTGCTTAGCACGGAAGGTTAAGAATCTGTCTACAGTCTGTTCTGTCCCTGGTTCTTAAGAGAAATGACCCCGACTTTACCTTTACCCAACGTTCAGGCTCAGCGCATGTCAGGATGCCTGCCTATGCCCTCTTCCTGACTGTATTTGTTTTCAGAGACCCATAAGTACAGGTCACCTGGGAAGCATGTGCAGAAATCCATGTTGCCTGCATTTTGTGTGTGTTTGTTTTTTTTATTCGCTCTCCCCTTGTCTAATTGCTTTTCCTTCTCTTTTTAATTTTCTTTTGTTTTCAAATGTTAATTGTCACAGTTCATGCATGTGTTTCCTGCTCTCGGCTGCCTCCCATCCTTTTTGGGAGAGGCAGAACATAAATCATAAATAGTCATAATAACCGCCTCTGAAAAAAATAAAAAGCCTTGGCCTTTTTTCCCCTTCTTTTAAGCAACTTAAAAGGGTAAATGCAATTGCGGAAGAATTGCTCAACCTATTCAGCAGAAGTGGGTCTTTCAAACACTTTATAAACAGTCGTTTACATTGGAACAATTAGTGTTCTAATTGCTAGCATTCTGTGCACCAAGAGCCAGTTCCCTTCGGTACCGCTGTCCTAGCTGGACATCAGGCCACTTCAGCTTGAGCCGAATGTGCTTTACGGCTTTCACCGTGCTCTGCTGCTGTGAACCAAACCACCTGTGTGCTGCCCCTCCAAACCCCTGCCCTTCCCGGAGTCACTTAACAGACACGCCAAATAATACACCAGATCATGTGAAGGTCTTAACAGAGCATCAGTCAAAAGCACATTTTGTGAGAAGACAGAATCAAGAGAAGATTCCCCACCTAAACTACCCAGTGAAACAAGGGCCATGTTTGTGGATTTTCCTACAGGTGTGAAGGTCTGAGTTCAGATCCTCAGGGCTCACACAGAGCATGCAGCATACAGGAGCGTGCACCTGTCATCCCAGAACCCCTGCGGTAAGATGGGAGGAAGAGACAGAAACTCTAGTGGTTCGTGGACCAGTGAGCCTTGAACAAGAGATCCTGTTATCAGACAAGGTAGAAGGGAAGACGTACACTGGACACTTGTCCTCTGACCTCCACATTCACATACACGCACATACACACTCATACATATACACACAAACACATATATACACAAAGCACACATATACGCAAAGCACACACATATACACATATTCACACACACAGATATATACACACTGACATACACACATACACACTAATATACACATACAAGCACACACAGACACATATATACACATGCACACATATACACATACATATACCACACACATATTCATACACAAACTCCCATGCACGTATACATTCTCACACACACATACATACATATATACACACATGCAATATCAAACACACACATGCACACACACACTCGCAAACACACATAAAAATAAAACAATAAATAGATAAACCTGCCCATTAACACTTCTAGCCACACCAGGCTCTCTGCTATTGCAGAGGGAGCTGTAAACTGTAATTCCATTGGAATCTAATTTAGCCCTTTCAGTAATTCTCCCTCTCCTAGGTAATTAGCTCAGATTTACCAAAGTTTGAGAGGCTTGAGACAGTTTCATCTGCACGCATTCATCTGGGACAAGGACTTCCTGCCCATGCAGAGAAAGTGTCCATTTTCCTTTTTGCCCGGTTTCTGACAACTCTCTGACATCTGAGACCAAGAGAAGTGACGAGAATCTTATCCCCACTGCGGGGGTTGGTGGGTCTCCCTGAAACCAAGTGGCATAGGGACCAAACCGCACATCACCCTGGGAACCGACTTCTTGGTTCAATTGTCTATGAAGAAATCAACAACTATTGTCTTTCTCCCCTCCACCCCCCTCCAACCCCCACACCATTCTCCCTTCTCCCCCCAGACAAACTCTCTGATGAGAAAGCCCAGGCGACTACTGGTAATGATACAACAAAGGGCCCTTGCCTCGTCAAGGGTGACTCCAGGAAAAATAATTACAGGCTGGGATGCTCTCCAAACCCACAGATGGCTCTCCGAAGCTCTTTCCCCTGAGTTAAAGACAGGTCTGACAAACACCATCAGCCTTACGGATGTCAAAAGTGGAGAGAGCAGGGCTGGGGGGGAGGAAGATGAAGACATCGCTGGCTGGACCAAAAGAGAGGCTGAAGTGGTGGTGAGCGGTTGGAGGGGGCGGATTCCTGACGCAAGGAGCAGGACTGACATCATTCAGCAGAGCAAGCCGACAAACAGCCCAGCTGGCAAAAGGGGGTCCCGGTGGGCTCTAGAGACCTGCCTGCCTCCCTCCCCCCACCGGGATCCTTTGGCCATTAAAATCTTGCTGCTTTTTTTGTTTTGTTTTGTTTTTATTCTGCACCACAGACAACTCCAATGAAGTAGAAGCAGGAGCCCGGGCAGCTCCAAGATCACTTGTAGAAGAGGGGAGACCTTGACTGTCTCCCCTCCGCCTGATGAATCCTGTCTTCTTCAGATGGTATGGAGGGCCAGCCTGCAGCCAAGATGGGGAGATTCTAATTTTGTGCCCATAATATGGCTCCGCACCAACTACAGATGGGATCTCCTGTTAGGGGGTTCAAAGCAACAGGTGTTACATATGAAAGGAAAGAATTGGGTTAGATTTGTGAGTTTCATTTTTTTCAAATTCTCACTTTTATTAAGTTTGTTCTTTGAAAATTCTTTACATAGATATAATGTATTTTGATAATCCCCCCAACACACATTATTGGCATGTTTCCCCCCAATGTCTGTGTCTTTCACAGAACATTACAGGCAATAATCATGCCATACAGAGCCTGCTTTTATTTAGCATATTGATTCTGACATTCAACCACTACTCACCTATCAGCGTGCTTCCTTCTTCATTGCTGAATCATACTCCATTTCCTTTTTCCACTGACTAGTAATGAATATTTGAGTGGTTTCCCTGTGTGTGTGTGTGTGTGAGAGAGAGAGAGAGAGTGAGAGAGAGAGAGAGGCACATATGTATTTGTTCCTTCACATGCATATTGCGGGGATATATATGCATCACGCTGTATAGATGCACATAAGCTTTATAGAACTTAGAAGACAACCACACTTTGCATTTTGTTTGTTTGTTTGTTTCTGAGGCAGAGCCTCACTGGCCTGGATAGTCACTGAACATGTCCCTGCCTCCCCAGCACTCCAATGACACCTTGCGTTTTGGGGCTGAAACTCTCCTGCTCACAAGGCAAGCAGTTTTCTTACTGTGCCCTGTTTCTTCACCAGATCTGAATACTGAAAAAACTTGTCAGAGAAAATGGAAGCGCTTGAAGTTCAGACTGGGGCTTTGTCTGCGAGGTGACAAGGACAGAGAAGACACCCTAGATGTGAGAGAACTCAGAGGAGGGGCGTCCGTGAAATCGACATCCTTGCTCCGTCCTGACCCTTCCTGCTGGCGTGTCACTTGGAGAATGTGAGAGTTCCACATGGCCAGAGAGTGGGAACACGAGGCCCGCGCAGCCCTCCTGCGGCTGTGCCCACCCACCACAGGGTGAGCTGGCCTCACTGTGCACACCAGGGTGAATTCCCAGACGATGGCGTCAGGGCACCCGTGGAACACACAGGCAAGTGTCCGCAAAGCGAGGACACCCGAACCAAGCAGGCTTGATCATATTTCATAGTGTATCCAAGCCACACAGAGCTCTGAAACCGATACGCATGCCCAAGAGCCCAGGACAGACTAGCATTCAGTCTCACGGATGTGCCTTGGTCTTGCCTCTTACAAGGTGGCCACAGAGGATCTTTGGGAAACAATTACAGACATGGGGCCTCTTCTTCCTGGGAAGCAGCCCCAGGATGGAGAATTGTTTTCAACAAGGAAGCATGAACCCAGAAGCATCGTTGCGTAGGCCACACCCAGGATCTCCTCGGGAGAAACTGATGGAGAGAGGAGGAGGCGGGATTCGTCTGCTCCAGCTGGGCCTGCAAGAATGCCAGAAGTCTGCCATAGCAGCTTTCTTCTGTGCCTGTAAGAACACACTCTTCATGCCTGTGACACCAGGCTAAGGACTGGGAATGATGTGTAGCTAAAGGTTAGCAGGCATTGCAGTGGACAGTGCCCCCAGTCCATCTGTGTGTGTGTGTGTATGTGTGTGTGTGTGTGTGTGTGTGTGTGTGAGAGAGAGAGAGAGAGAGAGAGAGTGTGAGTGCACAAGCACATGTGTAATTAGTATGTGTGCCACTTGCATGTGAATATATACACATATATATGCATTCATGTGTGTATACATTTGTGTGTATGTGTGGTTTGGGCAAGCTCACTGTTGTGTACATTCATGTGTGTACTTGTATGTGTGTGCGTTCATGTGTGCACTTATGTGTGCATGTGTGTGTGAATGAGCACAGGTGCAACTGGCATGCGCATTACTTGTATGCTTGCTTATGTATGTATGTGCTTACGTATGTGTATGTGTGTGCTCTGTGTGCATGCACTAGTGTGTATGTGCATCATGTGTACTCGTGTGCACGCATGTGTGTGCATTCATCATGCACTCCCACTCCTCTGTGTGTGTGTGTGTGTGTGTGTGTGTGCGTGCGTGTGTGTACGCGTGCACATTCATCAGGATTATCGTCTTCTTCATTTATGGGCCCTCTCAATTTTACACTGGAATTTGCCACTTTACATAAGCTGTCTGGTCATCGAGCCCCGGGATCCATCTTCTCCAACTCCCCGAAGCTGGGATCACAAGCATGAAGCCCCAAGCCCAGTTTTGTTTTGCTTTGTTTTTACAGTGGGTCCCTGGGATTGAATCAGGTCCTCATGCTTGTCCAACAAGACATGTCCCCCGAGCCCCCAGGAACCATTTTAATGGCCCTGCGCAAGGTGATACATACAGATTCTTGGGTCAGAAGCTGAACATTTCCTCCCTTTTGAGACTCACTGAACTTCATTGTGGCCAAATTCTTGTCTGAGATTTTGCTCTATTTTTGGACAATATATTATTTATTTGAGAGAGGGGATTAAGAGAGAAAGGAGAGAGAGAACATACATATACATGCATTCCATGTCACATGGGCGGAAGTCAAAAGACAACTTTCTTAACTCAGTCCTCTTCTTCTGCCCTGCGAATTTCCTGGGCATCTTGAACTCAGTTGTCCAGGTTTGTGAGCAGGCACCTGTTAGATAGCTATGCCACCTCTCCTGTAGGCACTGGATTTTGCTCTTTATTTTTACTTCAGTAAATAAGGCTGCATTTGCTCTGAGAAGCCAGAGCACTGATTCAGGGATCATAACCCGACTGCAAATCAATTGATACTCAGTAAGGACTTTCTGAGGAATTGTCCAGTCCAATGGTGGATTCTCACTGTCCCTTCTTGAGCCTTAGTTTCCACATCTGCAAGATGGGGGAGCTTCTCACTAGACTGCAGTTGATTATAGATGCATAAATAAAACATGTGTCTGGGTTTCTGGGCACAGTAAGTTAAAAATAAAGCCTATTCTCACTGATTTTAAAGAATTGTTTCATTTTATTTAAGATAGGACAGGAAGAAAGAAAGGGGAAGGAGAGAAAGAGGAGACAAGAAGAGAGAGGGAGGGAGAGAGAGGGAGAGAAAGGAAGAGTTTGGCACCTTCCCTGTGAGGTTAGACAGGTGAGTGCCTCCCAGCCCACCACACTTGTCTCCTCCATCTCCCTTTGCTCCCTTCAGTTTGTCTAATCAGTTTCCCATTATGTGACTCTGCCAGGCCTCAGTTTCCTCCATTATTCTTTTAGCACCCCTAATTACATGTCTGTGCAGGTGCATGTGGAGGCCTTTGGTTGGTATTGACCATTCTTCCACCTTATTTTTGGAGACAGGTTCTCCAGTCAAACCTAGAGCTCACTAATAAGGCTAGACCAGCTAACCAGCTTGCTCTGGGGATTCCCGTTCTCTGCCTTTTAAGACTATAGCTACAGGCAGGCTGCCCAGTATTTTAGGTGGGATCTGGGGACCCAAATTTATGTTCTTTGATTTGTATGACCATCTGCTTTTTCATGACATGCATGTTTGGAAATTTGTCCATGTCCTATCTGTCACTCTGGCCTCACCTGACCATCTGGGCTTATGCACTTAGCACTTGGTAGAACAGTTGATTTATTGAATGACCAGTGCAGTGAACCAATAAATTCCAGAGTGCTGGATCAGGTTGTGCCCTCTTCAATCACTATTTTTCAACCATTAAAAATATTCGTATGTATTTAGTGTGTGTGTGCGTGTGTGTGTAAGGGGTGGCCTAAGCCATGAGCCACACGTGGTGATCAGAGGACAACTTTTGGGAATCAGTTCTTTCCTTTCACCTCAGGTCATCAGGCTTGGCAGGAAGTGCCTTTACCTACTGATTCATCCCATCAGCCCTTAACTATTGCTCACCTACAAAAATAGCAACTTTCAGTTTTGATCTAAGATATACTATTTGGGGGTTTACTTCATTGATCCATAATAGGTCAGTAAAGGGTATAAGAAGTCACTGTTACTGTGGTTCATCTCGCTGGCTGGAAAATCGCATGATACCTTCCAGGTAGCACACAAAATGGATAGTCACCCTAGTTATCATTGCTTATCGTGGAGGAATTGTATTGGATGCACGTCTCCTTATACTCTCCTTATACATACCTTTTTTGTTGTTGTTGTTGTTCTCAGGCAAGGTCCACTCTGTAGTCCAGGTTGACCTTGAACTTACAGTCCTCCTGCCTGAGCCTCCCAAATTACAGGCACGCACCACCACCATCATCATTACCATTGTACCTGAGACTGTGTATATCTCACAGGGCACACTGTGTGTGCCTGTGAAGACCCATGTTGACTTCTGGACTCATCCTGGATTGCTCTACCTCCTTTTTGCTTTGCGCTAGCATTTCCCAGGCTCTGTCTTTCAGGGCATGCAGTGCAGGTCACCGTCATTTTTTTTATGTCTATGGTGTGTAGTGTGTGTGTGTGTGTGTGTGTGTGTGTGTGTGTGTGTGTGTGTGTATGTGTGTAGGCACTGTATGTACCTGTGGAGGCCCAAGGGTATCTTTTGGAATCACCCTGGATTGCTTCTACCTCCTATTTACTTTGCTCTGGAGTTTCAAGACCAAAAGTTCAGGCCGCTGCCATTTCTGCCTGGTGCTTTTACATGGGGTCTGGGATCCAAACTCCAGTCCTTTTTCTTGGGAGGCAAAGGTTTTAAGTCCTGAGTCATCTCTCCAGCCCCATAATTGTCATTTTTAAAGTCCACATTAGTGAGATGACAAATAAATAAAAGGCCTAACACATTGGCTCGGGGTTGGAGCAAAATTCTAAGAAGCCACTGGAACAGCACAGGAGAATGCACATTGCTGAATTTTAGAACAGAGTTAATACAGTTTTTCACTGTTTTTGAATTCAATGGCCAGTGTGGTTATTGTTATTGATTTAATTCTGTCTCCTTGCCATTAGCTCAATGAGCTTGCTTTGGAAATGAACTCAAGTGCTTGGAGCTCGCAGTGTCTGAGGTCAATGAAACTCATTTAAAAAAATGCCTTTGATTGCTTTGCGCGTTCCAAGCTGAGTGCTCTCTGGAGTTGAGCCAGACGCCTGTGCAAGGGGACGTCCGTACTGGAGAAAAACACTTTGGTCATCCATGCCCTGTCCGCTGTGATTCACACGTGTGTATGAGTCGTGCATGAGCAGAGCTGTCATTGGTCAGGACAGAGTGGCCGATCTCAAAACCTGGTAGAAGCTGCTAGAAACCACACACTTATTCAAAGTTGGCAGGTGGCCCGATAATTTTAGCTGCAACGGTAACTGCTGCGAGTGAGGGGGTTTTAGTCACTGTGCTGAAAATCTTAATTGACCCGTAGATCTTGGACAGATGTAAGGTTTAGTCAGTGACTGTGATACCTTCGAATCATTGGACTTTATTTATAGCCGTGGGGTTCCCCCCACCCCACCCACTTTCTCCTTTCTCTTCTCATACTTCTAAGTTAGCAACGCCCTTAATCAACTCTGACAGAAACTGACTACATTTGCTTCTGGAATCTTCTCAAAGAACTCTGCTATGTCTATCTTCTCCCTGCCCCCCAAGCCTGAAAAGCTTTGATTTGAGATTGCAGTATAAGTCATGCAAGGGGTGTTACTCCCACATAAAAACTTTATTAGTGGCTCTACAATCTTAAACATTTTTAATACTAAAAAAATCTTCAATGTTGACATTCCTATAAACAATTGCAATTTTATTTTATTTTTATTTTTAAAAAAAAGCCTGTCTCTCTTCAGACTGTTAAGTGCAAACATATTTCCCATGGGTGACTCCTTGGCCCTGTCCTGTGAATGTCTGGAAGAGCCATCAGACTTTTTCCTCCAGAGGGAGGAAGGAGGCAAAAGGTAAGGAAGACTGAGGACAGCCTAGTGCAGAAAGTGCTTGCTGTTATAAGCATGCAGACCTGAACCGCATGAAAGCGAGATGTGACAGTGCATGTCTGCGGTCTTAGCCCTTCAAGGTGAAGCTAGGTGTGTTCCCAGCTAGATGGCCAGCCAGTGTAGCTGAAATGGTGAGCTCTGACTTCAGTGAGAGGCCTAAAACTAAGGTGGAGAGAGACAGAGGAAGATACCTGATATTGACTTCTGACCTCCGTGTGCATGCACACTCACGTGCACATATGCACATACAACACATACACGCATGAGAAAGATTTCTATTTCTTTGGACACTGGTATGAATGCTAATGTCCTGATGTCACTGATTTTAACATAACTACCTTCTCTCCCCACAGTAAGGGGTGACTTCTTGCAGTGACATATCCATCTATTCTACGAGCGAATGGCTGTGCAGTGGATGGGGGTAGGATGGTGGAAGGAAGCTTGAGACTAAGCCACAGTGTCCTGCTTAAGTCTGCCTCAGGCCCACAGCTGGGTAAGACGTGTCTCCTGGGACCGCAGAGAGATGGTGAACAGGTGGAGCACTTGCCTCCCAGGTGTGAAGACCTGAGTTCAGTCCTTAAGGACTTGTGTTAGGGAAAAAAGTGGGAGGGGCTGGGGAGATGACTCAGTGCAAGCGTGGGAAGCTGAGATGGAATTCCCAGAACCCACGTACAGCAGGACACGCAGCGGACTTCTGTGATCCCAGTGCTGCTACGTCGAGACGGGAGACGCAGACGGGAGACCCGGACCACTCAGGCCAGACGCTGTGCAGCAGTGACAAGAGAAACTGTCTCAGGACAGGGGTGGCAAGGACTGACACTCACTCAGGACACGTGCTTTGTGTGCGCACGCCAGCACACATTCACACGTGCTCACACCACCCATCACTCACAGACACAACACAACATACACAAGGCACACACAGCACTCACACAGGTGTACTACATACATACACACACCACATGCACACACTACACACACACATACAGTCCCCACAACACAAAGAATAGGGGGAGGTAAGGACTGATGCTTACACCATATACATGCTTTGCATTCATACCCCTGCACACATGCATATGTGCACATATATCATACCACACATATCACTCACACACACCACAATACATGCACACACAACACATATCACTCACACATATACCATGACACCATACACATAACACATACCACACCACACACACACACCCTATCCTGCCCAGTTTGCACTCTGCTCCTCACTGTCAGCCATCCCTTCCTTTCTCCTTCAGTTCTTCTGCCTCAGTCTATCAGAGACATGTGTGTGGTCTCTAACCACTGAATAAAATACCCACCAGGAAGTAAATTACTCCAGTCTCACCTCACTGGAAAAACAAGGTGTATTACCTCACAAAACAGAACCTGGGAGCTCAAGGCCAGAGAATTCCTAGGAGTTAGGGGCCAGCCTGGACTATATGTAGACCCTATCTCGAAATCAACACTAGAACAAAAGAACATTATAGTTTCATAAGTACAACTTTAGTGTCAACTGCTCATCTCTTCCAGATCCAATGCTAAGTTCTGTCCTTGGTAGCCATTGTTTCAACTACTGTCTTAGCTATTTTCTTAAATTTTACTTATGGGGCGAGGGGGAAGAGGAGGAGGAGGAGTATTGCAGTAACTTGCATTGTTACCAATAAATTCTTGACCAATTCTTGTTGGTGTTGCAAACCAACACTGGGAGCTGAGGGAACTGACCACACCGTAGTCATGGGATTGCTGAGAGGAGCATCCTCACTTGCCACACCAGCATGACTGGCCACGTACACAGATGAATGACAACTTCCTTACCCACCTGCCCAAGGACTAGCCCCTTCCACCCTGGGCTGGTCCCTCCCCATCAAATTACACAATCTCCTGCAGGTTTGCTCGGGGCTTAACTCAACTACTGGCTCTTTACAAACGTGCCCAGAACTCTAGCTTTCAACCATCAAGTTGACACCTACATCTAACTATGACGAGGAAGAAGAGGAGGAGGGGGGAAGAAGAAGAAAGAGGAGGAGGAAGAGCAGGAGGAGGAGCAGGAAGAGGAGGAGGAAGAGGAGGAGGAAGAGGAAGAGGAGGAGGAAAAGTAGTGGTAAGTCCAAGACACAACTAGACTTGGGAAATGAAGATTCGGCAAAATCGTTTGCTGCACTGAAGTGAGAGAGGCTGAGCTGACCACATGGCACCCAGGGGAAGTCCAGAGAAATCCCTAAAAACAACCAAGAGAGTGTTAGCCTTGTGAGGGAGTGTTTGCATTGCCTTCCACCAAGAACTGGATGGGTGGGGCTTCAGTTCCTCTCCATGTAGCTGATAAATTCCCAATCAAACAACTTAGAGGAACAAGGTGTTTATTCCAGCTTATGATTCTGATTACAGTCCACAGTCCAGTTGGCAGGAAAGCTCATACCAGCACCAGGAGCTGAAGCAACTGGCCACGCCAAATCCACAGGGATTGTTTCTGACAGAGCAGCAAAACTCACTCGCCAGGCTGCAAGTCTGCCAAAGGATATCAACGTCTGCCAAATTACTGAACCAGCTCCCTCCATCTTATTCACCCGCCCAGGGGACGGCCCCGCCCACTGTGGCCTGGTCTGCCCACATCAATGAGATCAAGTCCAGCAGGCTTGCTCAGGTTTGGCCTTGGCTTCCAGCTCTTCACAGCTGTAGCCAGAGCCTCAGTCTTCAATTGTCAAGTTGATACCTAAGTGGTATGGAGGGATCATCTGACTTCTTACCAACATCTTCATTCATTCATGTATTTAGACATCTTCCTGAAGAGAGGCTTGGAGGAGGTATAGTATGATGTCCAAATGAACCATTTAGAATTGATTTCCAAACCACCAGTCATATACAATCTCTCTAATTCTGATACATTCCGAGAGACATGGGTCTACACAGAGGCTGGTCTAAAGCAAAGGAACATTCTGGAAGAAACAGTATCTGGCAACAAGTCTTTCAGACTGCTTAAAATCCTGGGCTGGATGGATATTGGGTAAGACAGGAAAATTGGAAACTCAGGCAAAAGGTTGGAGTCATGAATGACAAGGGAAGAATATAATAGTTCATTTTCAAGATCTCCTTGGGGTTTGCAAGATAGCTCAGTGGATAAGGTGATTGCCCCACAACTATGAGGACCAGAGTTCAGATCCCCAGAGCCTTCATAAAGCCAAACATGGGGGCAAGAGTGTCTGTGTGTGCTCACATCATTCCTAAGACAAGATGAGAGACAGAAATAAGAGAATTCCTGGAAACTGTGGGCTAGGAACCTGGCATAGACAGACGTGGACGACAGAGAGATCCTTTCCTAAGCAAGGTAGACAGAGAGAAAGGACATCTGAGGTTGTCCTCTGACCTTCATGTGTACATCATGTGTGCACTGTGTCATGCATATACATGTACACACTTGTGCACACACACGCACATACACACGTATCTGCTTTCCGGTACAATTCACTAGGCGTCAATGCCTTCTTACCTGTGGCTATTCAGAGTGACATCATTGTGGAAGATTCTTCTGCTTACAAGGGCCTGGAATGAAGCTGGTAGGCACAGAATACAGGCTGAATTGTCTGCAGGGGGAAGTTCCCTTCTGAGAGAAGCCAGGCCACATTCACCTTCCCACGGGCGAAGCCCTCTGATGAGCCCAGCTGGTTATTCCTCTCCCCTTCCTCCTGCATGCTGAAGGAAAAAGTTCAGAATTGACTCAGCAGCCAAAGCGCATTGTATTAGGAAATGCAGAAAAGCAAACAGCCCAGAACAGACATGTAAATTCAATTCAGAGAGCTATGAAATCTTCTGGAGCTCTCTCTCTCTCTCTCTCTCTCTCTCTCTCTCTCTCTCTCTCTCTCTCTCTCCAAGAGCTTCCCTCTCTCACCTGTATCTCACAGAGGTCTGGAGAATGAAGGCACACTGAAGTACCAGACTATGTACAGCATGAAGTCCAAAGCGTAATCTGCATAGATCTGGGTCTCTTGACACCCCAAGACAACAGGCACAGAGAATTACCCTGGACCACTATCTGGTCACCTATATGGAGCCACCCCCTGTCTCTTCTATCTCTGTGAGTTCTCTGGGCAAATGTGGCAAGCCAGGTTGGGTGCAAGAAGATCCCCCCTACACGCACGCAGGCACACACACACACATGCATGCACGCACACACATACCCATATACACACACAGGGGCTGGTTCTTACTGGGGAGCCCCAAAGAGACAGACTGAGAAGCTGGAAGATGGCTCAGTCAGCAAAGTGCTTGCTGTACAAGCATGGGGACCTGGTACCTGGTTCAGATCCCTGGTACCTATGTAAAAAGCCAGCCTCGCATCCCAACACTGGGGGAGAGAGACAGGAGGATGAATCAGTGAATTCCAATTCTCAAAAAGATGTCTCAATGTCTCAGAAAATAAGGTTAGGAAGGGTAGTAAGTGGGGGGATACACAGATTCATTATAGTTATGGATAAAAATGTCAAAGAATAAAAAAAAACAGAAAACTAGAAATTCTACTAATGCAAATGTGACTGGCAAGTGTTTTCATTTTTGAAATTCTCTAGCATTTTTATAATTTATGCTTCAAGTACTACAAATTCTAATTCAAATCATTTTAGAATGGATACTTAATAAACTATGTATTATATATTAAATAAAGTTAATAGTGATTGAGGAAGATGCCTGGCATTGACCTCTGGCTTTTACATGCATGCACATACACATGAATACTTACACATATAAACCATTCACAAACGCATGTACCAAAAAATTTTTTAAAAAAATAGGTCTTGCACTCCCTAAAATTTTAAATAAGCAGAAAAGATCAAAGAAAGTCCAGTTATTCTCCTGTGTGCACATATGTGTTTACATGTGTGTTCACGCAAACCCCAGAGATTGCCAGGTCTCCTCAACGCAAGGCCCTCATGCCACCGTTACCTGTGCCCCCCCTTTTGCATGTGTCCGGTTCTCACGTTTGTTGAACAAGCACTTTACCAAGGGAACCATGTCCCCAGCACAGTTCTTGCCTGCTCTGGCTTCTGCCCCCGAGGTCTTGAAAATGGCCCAGACACACGAAGCCACATCCACATTTCCTGAAGTCATATACATGTCAGACATCTCAGACTCAGTTCAGCCATTTAATGCCACATGTTCATCTCTCTGTCTCGGTGGACCGGAGCTCAGAAGGATCACCTGTGCTTGGCACGCCTTTGGACTCCTGATGTACGCAGCCGGTAATCACTTCCTACGTTTTGTGATGAGTAAACAACATGCCACAAATGGAAGGAAGCAATTGGGAGCAAGCGAATGCCAACACCTCCCCCCAAGGCCAGATGGATGTCATCTATGTAAATAGTATACTCAGCAAACCGCAAAACCCGAGTTCCACAAATGCTAACGAGCAGTTTGACTTGGGTTTGATGATTTGTCTAAGTTTCATTTCTTTTATTTTTTTCCCCCTCCGGCGAGATGGCTTTGGAGCTAAGGCCCGGTCTCTGGCAGGTGATGGATTACGGGCAGGACCAATCGGAGCTTCCACTCGCCCCGCAATGGATGATCCCAGTCCCCCACTGAGGTGGTGCACTTTTTCATTCCACGCAAAGCAAAAGTGATTTCATAATTCTTTCTGTCTTCTGTTGCTTGAAAGAATTTCAGACAGTTAAAGATTGGTTTTTTTTTTCCCTACCATCTGTGTGAGAGTGGGGGTGTGTGGAGGTGGGGTGCATGCTGCTGCGACTGCCCCTGTTTTTAATATGAATCAGATGAAAGAAAACGATTGTTTCTCTGCACCCCGCGGGTCGCGTGCCTGTAGAGGCTCAGGGACGAGTTATATCATATCCCCGACAGACGGCATCGAGTGGTGAGCCGGGCAGCATTTATTAGCTTTCGTGTTCTTTTATCTTTGCTCTGGGATTTCTTTTAACATTCCAACCCCAGCATTTGCCTTCATTATACCGCACTGTCTTTGACCGAACCAACTTCTGAACGGCTTTCAATATTCTTCGCACTCATGCTTGTCATCTCAGCCGGCAACGGTACCCCCGCTATGTCTGTTTTAGCTGCTTAAAAAGAAGCCTCTCTCGGGAAAGAAGTGTGCAGGAAGGAGAGCCCACCTTTCCGGAGACTGCGGGGTGGAAAGGTCAGCCACTGCAGAAAATCAGACGATGGCTCATGCCCAAAGTTGCAACTGGAGCTCAAGTATAGAACAGGGTCCAGCACGCTGTGTGCGCATGGAAGGGACTATCTTTAGCGTCAGCCAGAAAAGGCCTTCTGACTGGATAGCAGAGGAGGAAGAGGAGGAGTAGAAGGAGAAGGAGGAAGAAGGAAAGAGAGGAGGAAAACAAAAAGAAGAGAAACAAAGGGAGGAGCAGAAGGAGGAAGAAGAGGAAGAGGGGGAAAAGGAGAAGAGGAAGAGAGGATAAGGAGGAGACAGGAAGAGGAAGAAAGGAGAAGGGAAGAAGAGGAAGAAGAATAGGAAGAAGAGAAAGAAAAAAGAAGGGGAAGAAGAGGAAGAGGAGAAGAAGGAGGAAGAAGAAAAAGGAGGAGGCAAGCTTCTGGCTAAATAGCAGAGAAGGAGCTAGAAGAGAAGGAGTAGGAGGAGGAGAGGAAAGGAGCGGGAGGAAGGAAGAAGAGAAAGAGAAGGGAGAAGATGGGGAGGAGGGGAAGTAGGTAGGAGGAGGAGGAACGTGAGGGAGAAGGGACAGGAGGAGTAGAAGCCGCCGCCACCTTCCATTCCTCTACTTATAAAACAAGGCGGCTGACTCCCCAGGGTCTCCCAAAGCCTCATGTCTCTGTCTTGGGACATTCCACCAGCTCATCTGGACGTCTTTGCTTCTACCCTGGCGTTGGGAAGCTAACAAGATTGGCACCACAGGAGAGCTGGAGTTTGGAGAGGAGCCCAAAGGACTCTGCTATGGCATCCTTCAGAGTCGCATGAAGCATCATGGGCTGGCGGGATGGGGAAGTATCATTTCAACCACACACCGGCCAGAGCAACATGTACTCCTGATATCACCTCAAACACAGTCCCACAAGGTGACACTTTTATGCCAACTTAGCTGACCTATGTATCTGGCCTTGGTAAAACAAGAATACTCAAGTTATACTCATTTTGCAAAAGATAAAGTCACACAGGAATTTGTGTGTGTGTGTGTGTGTGTGTGTGTGTGTGTGTGTGTGTGTGTGTGTGTGCAGTTATATGAGTGTGGAGGCCTGAAATAAAGTAGAATGTAGAATAATATGTGATTCAAGGACTTAGATTTGAGCATACATTGAGGTGAGGCAAAATTGAGTAAGGAAGGAACACAAAGATAATTTGCAATTGTGGAGATTATATTAATCTCCTAGGTAGGTTGAGAAGCAAAGTTGCATCACAGAGTTCTGGAAACCAGAGTGTCATCAGTATGCACTCCCATGGAGGCTTTAGAGAAGTGTCTTTCCTGGCTTCTCCCAGCTTCTGGGTGTCTCCTGAGCCCTCTGACATTCCTTGGCTTGTAGCTGCATCATTCCTGTCTGCTCCTCACTCCTTTGCAAATATCTAGTTTCAGCCTCTTTCTCTCTCTCTCTCTTCACATAAGGACATCCATGACTGGATTTGAGACCTGCCTCACCTCTTCCAACCTTATTGTAACTAATTCTGTATGCATAAACCCTAATTTCACATTCTGAGGTAAATGTAAGTCTGAGTTTAGATACTACTCCACCCACTGTGGAGATTCATCATGATTCAGGGGTGGCTCTAAGTATTCTCAGTGCTGCTCTGTTTTCAGCATAACTCCTTGACAGATTCCAGTTCCTCAAGTTCAGCGTGGACTCCAGGCCAGTGAGATAGCTATGTCTTATTCTTTTAGAGTTTCATGCACAAATGCAGTGAATTTGTGTTGTGTTTGCCCCTTATTCTCCAATGTCATCCCCTCCCCTTTCCTACTACAAACCTTTCTCGTCCCTGCCAGTCTCTCTCCAACTCTCATGCCTTTTTGCATGTGTGGCCCTGAACTCCACTTGGATTGCTTCTGATAGCATGTGCCTGAGCATTTGCTGGGGCATGGATGATGTGTCAGTGAGCACAGCATGGAGGAAAGCCGCTCCCCTTTCTACCATCCACCACTAACCTCAACAGTGTCTCAGGGAGCTGAGGAGCTTCTTGAGTCTTTCCCCTTTTCCATGGTGAAATGTGATGGGACGAATCTTGTGAAGTGCACGCAGCTGCTGTGAGTTCATGGATGTAACAGCCTTGCCACATCCAGAAGGTATTGTCTGACTGCACTCCCCATTCAGGCTCTTACACTTTTACCAGCCCTTCTTCTGCAATGTTCTCTGTGTCTTAGGATGGAGAGGTGAATTAGATGTCCTATTTAACATCTGTAGTCCACAGTCGCTTATTCTCTGCACTTTGGCCATTTGTGATTCTGTATATTAAATGCCTTTCGTTGCCAAAGGAAACTTCCAAGTTGAGTGCTGAGTGGTCCTCTATAGGTAGAGGTATAATGATGTTTTTATTTATTTTTTAAAATTTTTTGTTTATTTATTTATTTATTTATTCAATTCTGCGTGTGTGCGTGCGTGAGTGTGTGCATGTGTAGAATCACGGGTGAATTCGGGGACCACCATGGACCACCTCCACCTCTTCTTTGTTTACTCTGCCCCAGGATTCACAGGCTCCACCCTACCAGGACCAGAAACGCAGGTGGCCCCGCTTCCGCCCTGTGTCTATACGTAGGGTCTAGGATCCGAACTCAGGACCTTCCGCCTACAAAGCAGAGGCTTAACCCCTGAGCCACCTCTCCAGCCCCCAGTATAACGATGCTTTTAGAAGACAACCTGATACAAACTCCCGATAGCTAAGAGTTAATCGTGTTCCTCGTATGACTTATGCATGTGTATGGGATATGTGCACATATGTGTGTATATATATATATATATATACTTGCAAATGGATGAGTTCACATATGAGGAGGGGTGCATACATGAATGTGCTTGTGGAGGTCCAAGGTTGGTCTCAAGAATCATCCTTGGGGCTGGAGAGGTGGCTCAGGGGTTAAGCCTCTGCCTTGCAGGCGGAAGGTCCTGAGTTCAGATCCCAGATCCCACGTATAGACGCCAGGCAGAAGCGGGAGCAGCCTGCGCTTCTGGTCCTGGTAGGGCGGAGCCTGTGAATCCCGGGGCAGAAGGAGGTGGAGGCAGTCCATGGTGGTTCGCGAATTCGTCCGTGGTTCTACACATACACAGACACACAAACACACACACACAGACATACACACACGCGCGCACATACACACGCACATGCGCACAGTTGAATTAATAATAAAAAAAATTTTAAAAAAAAAGAATCATCCTTGATCCCTCTTCTGCCTTATTGTTCAGAGTCTGGGTCTCTAATTAAGTCCAGGGTATTCCGATAGAGTTAGTCTAGCTAGCCAGTTTGCTCTGAGAAATTTTCTCTTGAATTACATGCAGGCTGCCACACCCACTCAGCATTGTACTAGGGATCTGGAGATCCGAACTCTGGTCCTTCTGCTTGCACAGCAAGTGCTTGGAGAGTTGAGCTTGTTTCCCTGGCTAAGAAAGCCTTTTCTCAAGACAGAACTCCTGGCTTCCATCTGCTACAAAATTTCTATTCTTCTCTTTTGTGAGTGTAACAATTCTTCGCTTTATGAATTACCGTGTGTTTATTCACTTTCAAATTGTTTCTATTAACTATAAACGCTTATTTTCATTGTTTGAATGATAGATTTTTCTACTTGTGAAAATAGTTTAGCTAGAACGCCCCACAAATTTTCTCTGTCAAATAATGGAAGTATTTCCTTCACTCAGCAGCTTTTCTCTCAGGAGGAAGGTTTGAGGACCAAACCGAAGACAATGCTAAGTGAAGAAACAGCATCTAGTTCAGTCTCTCCCTCTTTAGGGAGACACTTAACCATTAAGCACTCTCCAAAGGAGAATTCCAGTGCCCCCTCCCCCATGGCTCTGGACTCCTTTAGGGCTTCAGCGGATGACTTCCAGTACCTGGGAACACACTGCCCTTCTGAAGGATGTGCGTCCAGGGCTCTCTTGGCACCCCATCTTGACTCTTATTGTTTTCCACCTTGCTCCTCACACCAAGCCCAGTGGCTCCAGTTCTTGTTTGAGCCTAAACCTTGCCCCAGAAGCAAAAATGCACAGTATTCACACAAACTCTGCTGTACAGATAGAAGTCTGTGAATGACACCCCAGATCACTGTGTATGCACAGAGAAGGGGTGCCTGGCCTAGAGAGAGAGAGACAGAGACAGAGACAGAGAGAAAGTGAAGGAAAGTGCTTATGCCCAGAAGCCAGAGGAGGACACCTGCTATCCCATCCTATCTCTGTCTACCTTTTCCTCTTGAGACAGGGTCTCTCTTGGCGAACTAGTCTGGCAGCCAGCAACCCTAGGAATCCTCTTGTCTTTGCCTTCCCAGTGCTGGGGTGATAGGCACATGCCTGGCCACACTCGGATTTTTATATGGGTGCTGGGATTGAACTCAGGTCCTCATGTATGCAGCAAGCATTCTTACCTACCCATTTTTTTCTGTATCTTCATGACTAGCATTCTCACCAAAGCTACTGTCTCCTTTCTGGACCCTTGTCTGGGCCCCATGTCCAGTCTGCATCCCGTCTTTCTAATTTCCTGCTGCTGTGTACAGTCTCTGGGCCATAGATCCACCACGACCATCAGAGAACTGCTAAACATGCCTAAAAGAGGACAGGGAAGACAACTCAGTCAGTAAACCATTTATTTGCCTTATAAGCACAGGACCTGAAGTTGATCGCCAAAATCCACCCTAAACACACACACACACACACACACACACACACACACACACACACAGTGACCAAACAAGTGTGTTGCTCCTTTTAAAATCATTGAATGAAATGAATTCTACCCTGTTGCCCTTAGGATAAAGACTTGTTTGTTCAATGTGATCTCTCCTGTTTGCTTGAAGGGATAGGTTCAAAGGGAAGAGCCCCCATTTCTAAGACCAATACACCTACAAGGCCCAAAAATGAAGTCACACAGAAAACTCTCCAGGAAACACATCTCTAAGATTCAGAAAAATGGGGTTCAAAATCAGCTGTGATAGAGAGGCAGATTATTTACCCTACTCCCATCCTGTCTGGTCATCTCTTGATATCACTCTTTTCTCTGTGCTGACTTATCAGTTGAGTTAGTATGTGTATGAGTGTGTGTGTGTGTGTGTGTGTGTGTGTGTGTGTGTGTGTAAATTCATGCATATGTGAGTGTAGTGTACGCATCTATACATGCATGGGTGGAGACTAGAGGAGGAGGTAAAGTGTCTTCCTATGTCATTCTCCACCTTATTCCTTTGAGACATCTCACTGAAACCAGAGCTTGTGTGGTTTGGGAGCCTTGCTATTTGGGCTGTTTGTGTTATTTGTTTGTTTGTTTCAGTTAGACTGGCTAGCCATTGAGCCCAGCTGTCTTGCTGTCTTCACCCCCCACTGCCCTGGGGTTAAGAAGCATGTGTAACCACACCTGGCTTTTTATGTGGGTGTGGGGAGTTTTGAACTCAGGTCTCCATGCTTCCTCAATAAGCACATTCATCCACCTAGCTATCTCCATAGTCTGAATTAATAGTCTATTATCTACTCAGAGAGACAGAGAACTGTAACTGTCCCAATGCCTGGTACGGTACCTGGTCCAAAGAAGATCCTCCAGAAACCCAAAAGAGGATTGCCAGAGCCAGTTCTAACTAGCTCAGTGATGCTCCATGAGTCAGTTCCACTTTCTTAGGCTTCATGGGCTTTATGTATTGAATGAAGGTACTGAATCACATCTTCATTTCCCAGTAGGTTCTGAAAATTAACATGGTGCCAAGAAATAATTCCATGGTTATAGAAGTGTCTTGTTGCTATAAGGAAGCAACACAGATGTTAGCTCTTGAATTAGCAGTGGTTTTACTGCCTCTTACCAGCTGTGGATTAGCTGGGCTCAGTTGGACAGTTCTTCTGCCTCAGGAATAACTCAGGTTGTGTCTCCTTATGACTGAAGTCCGACACAACCCCCATAGGCTCATGTGTGTGAACACCCCAATCCCCAAACACGGCTTGTGGAACCTTTGAGATGCAGGACCGACCTTATGGATATATCAGCCACAGGGGGCAGCAGGCCTTGACAGTCACAGGGCTGGTCCTGTTTCTGGTCCTTTCTGGGCTTCGGATCCACTGAGATGTGAAGAAGCCACTGCTCCACATGCTCACTGCCACAGACAGGAGCAGGTCCTGCCACTATGCTTTCCCCAGCATGGTGGACGGTACCTGCATAGACCCTTCCTTCTTTAGGTGGCTCCTGTCAGTCGTTGGGTCAGGAATGAAGGAGGTCAATCACGCATGTGACATTGGCAAGACGGTACCCAGAGCTTCCAGTCAGGGCTTGACAAATTGTTGGGTCTCCTTTGTCTCTGTCTTTTGTCTTAAAAGGAATGAATATTTCTTAAGACAGAAGGTCACTAATGGCTTTTCCAGTCTGGAAACTCGCTGATTTCCAAGCAGAATGGAATTTTCCAGTTTGGATGAGATGGGAAGTAAAATGACCAGGGCAGAGAGCCTCTGGCTGCGAGTTTCATCGGTGCTATAAGCTATGGAAGCACTTAGCATCCCATGCTTTTTAACGCTGCTCCTCAGCTGGCCTTATTTTCTTTTTAGTCTTTTTGGCTAACTGAACTTTCTTGTCCCTTTTCCCCTGCTGCTGGAAGTGATTCTGGCTTTGGCTGAGGATTTGAGTCCAGCATTTGGTGAGGGGGAAAAAAATGACTCTTCCTGCTGCTAAATACACACATAAAATACCAACATGCCGAACTGTGAAATGTAACCAGAATTGTAAACAAGAACAAAATTTCTTGTTCCCTTAAATTGTTTGGTTGTATACGTATCACCTGTAAAAGATGAAGGCTGCTGAGCTTTGGGCTGGACATACCTGTGAAGGCAAGCCGTGAGCAGGCCTGCAAAAGATGATCTCACTGATGAGGGAAGACCCGGGCCATGGTGGGTGGGACCGTCCCCTGGGCAGGGAATAAGATAGAGGGAGCTGGTCCAGTTCCCTTGGCATTCGTAGGCAGATCTGTAGTCTGGCAGGTGAGCTTTGCCTCTCTTATGTTTCCGTGGATATGGTGTGGGCAGTTCCCTCAATTTCTGATGTCAGTGGTCAGATTGGCACCTGTAACTAGCCAACATGCTTAGATAAGAGATAGTTCTCCTTTCCTTTAATATGTTTGAAATTTTTTTTCTCAAGTTTTTGTTTAATCATGTTTGACCTTGATTTTTGTTTGGTTTATTGGTTTATTGGGAATTTGTGCTTTTTTTATTTTTTGAAGATAGCTTGGTCTCCATTCACTATGCAGCCAAGGATGACTCCGAACCTCTGATCCTCCTGCTTCCGCCTCCTGAGCACCGTATGACAGGCATGCACCACCATGCCCATCATTTTTTATTTTCTTCAAGTTTGAAAGAGTATTTTTATACCAAGGTCAGTTAACTGGCTGATTATATTTTTTTCTCATTTCTTGGTTTTCTATTCCTTATTTCTGTCTTTAACCAAATGAGAATTTAGTTGATTTTGCGAGGCTCAGTGTGCAGGTGTCTGCTTGGTTTTCTCTCCAATGAGCCCATTTGTTTACTCGCTAGGTTGTATTCTAGGTTGTTCCTGCTTACTCGGCCAGGCATCTTTCAAAAACTGACTCCTTTCTAGAAACTCAAGAGAAATAAGAACATACGGTGGAAACCTTGGGGACTAAGCTGGATGGATGGAGGGTCACGCCTTCTATTAGTGGGATGGCCCAAAGAGAGGCACATAGGCCTGAACCCCCACAAAAGTAGACAAGCCAAAGGGAATCCTGGGGTCCATAGAATCATACAGGTGGGAGGGAAAGAAGTAGGAGGGATTGAGGAAGTGAAGGGAGGGGATGGAAGGGAGGGGGGATGGAGGGAAGCAGGGATGAGTACTCAATACGTTTGTACAAGTATGAAAAAATTAAAACAAAGTTTTAGTCTGTATGGCTTCAGCTTAGGTCTCTCTCTCTCTCTCTCTCTCTCTCTCTCTCTCTCTCTCTCTTTTTCCTGTACTGGGGATTGAACCCAGGACTTCACACATGCTAGGCAGGCACTCTACCACTAAGCTATATCCTCAGCTGGTTTACATGTTTGAAATACAGTTTTAATGTCCATTAATTCTTTCCACAGTTAGCCCCTTTTTCCTTACTTCTATGTATTTCTGCCTCACTATTCTTTCAGATGACTTCGGGATGATCAAGTCGTGTTTTAAAGAGATTTTTATCTTATTTGGCATGTGTGGGTGGTGGAGGTGTGAGTATAGGCATTGGTACCAGAGGCCCTTGAGTTTGTGTGCCCCTGTGGAGGCCAAAGGGAATCATCCTGGAATGTTCGACCTCCTTACCGCTTGGCTCTGGGTTTTCCTAGGCTCTGTCTTCTAGGGCCAGAATTACAGGCCACTGCTATATTTACCCAGCATTTTTACATGGGATCCGGGGATCTGACCTTAGGTTCTTCTGCTTACAAGGCAAAAGCTTTAACCCCTGAGCCATACCCCCAGCCCTTAAAGAGATTTTTCTTGCAGTTTGTTTTGTGTGTGTGTGTGTGTGTGTGTGTGTGTGTGTACACGTGAGGTCAGGGCCACACGTACCATGGCACGCACATGGAAGTCAGAAGACAGGTTTTATGATGTCAGTTCTCTCTTTCCACCTTTACATGCATCTCAGGGATTGAACTCAGGTGGTCAGGACTGTGAAGCAAGTACCTTTACCCACTAAACCATCTCACTGGTTCTAAGGGGACTTATTTTAAAATATGAATTTTTGAAAGTAAAATGCGTCTTTACGATGTACAATTTTTTCCCACCAAAAACTGTAAGGCAATCCAGAATCTCTCTATATCTTGGCAAAACTGAGAAATTCTCTTCCTATAGACATTTCTCATTAGAGGTGGGCTGAAGTACTGTTTCCATTGTTCCTAGATTTTTTTAACCCCATCTGATCTTTTAACTGGATATTGTTAGCATTTGGGGAGAAATGTTAGTGATTGTTATGTTTTTAACTTCTATTAGGCTATTCTGTGTAACTTGCTAATGGTTCTAAAGGCTTCTCCATAGATTATCTAGAGCCTTCTAATTATATCACTGTGAGGTTTGTAAACAGTGGAAATAGCTATCATCCTACTTAAGCGTGATTCCAATATTTTCTGTTTCATGTTCGAATGTCCCCACACAGAAGGTGAGCACCCTTGGTTTAGTCCTGACACATCATTAAAGTACTTCCTACGTTGTGCTGTTGTCATGGTTTGAAATGTGTCCCCCACAGTCTCATGTGTTCGGCAAGGCCATGGCACCTTGAGAGGTGGAGCCTTGCTGGAGGAAGGCAGTCACAAGGGGTGGGCCTGGAGGTGGATGAGTCCCACCCTACCTCCAGGAGAAGTCTGCCTTTGCTGCAAGCAGTCTTGCAGCTCTCAGCTTCCAAGATATCTGCGGTGACTTAGCCTCCTCCAGCCAGCCAGGCCTCCTCTGCTTTGAGAGACTGTACCTTCCCTCTGGAACCATAAGCTGAATAAACCTCCCTTTCTCTCTTAAGTTGCTTGACTTTGGGTGCTCTCTCACAGCGACAGCAGAGTAACTGTTACAGCTACTATGCATGATGCCTATCACATAATGCAGAATGTTGTTAAGAAATGTCCTACTGGGCCAGTGAGATCGCTCAAAGGTTTTCTTGCACACCTGGTGACTTGAGTTCGATCCCCAGAAGCCCACATGAGAAAGGAAAGAACTGACTTCTGAAAGTTGTCCTCTGACTCTACCCAGGTGGCATGGAATGCATGTTTCTCTCTCTCTCTCTCTCTCTCTCTCTCTCTCTCTCTCTCTCTCTCTCTCTCCCTTCCTTTCTTTCATAAATAAACAAAATATTTATAAAAGAAAATGCCCTGCTCTTTCTGACTATCTCTTTGCTATATTAAAATCAATACTGGCTTAGAACTGAGGAAATGCTTTATGGGTAAATGTGAGGACCTAAGTTTGGTCCTCAGAGCCCACATTTAAAAAAAAAATGTTGAATGGGAGGGAAAAAGAATGGACGAAAGCAGAGGTGAGTACTCAATATGCTTGTAAAAGGGCTGGAGAGGTGGCTCAGGGGTTAGGCCTCCGCCTTGCAGGCGGAAGGTCCTGAGTTCGGATCCCAGATCCCACGTATAGACGCCAGGCGGAAGCGGGGGCGGCCTGTGCTTCTGGTCCTGGTAGGGCGGAGCCTGTGAATCCCTGGGCAGAAGGAAGTGGAGGCGTCCATGGTGGTTCGCGAATTCGTCCGTGGTTCTACACATACACACACACACACAGACACACGCGCGCATGCGCACATACACACGCACATGCACACAGTTGAATAAATAAAAAAAAATTAAAAAAATATATGCTTGTAAAAGTAGAAAAATAATAAAAAAGTAAATTCAAGAAACTGTTGAGTATGTTGGTATGTGTTTTTAATCCCAGAACTGGGGAGGAAGAGACAGGCAGATCCCTGGGGTACACTAACCAGCCAGTACAGCCTACTTGGTGCATTCCAGGCCAATGAGAGATCTTGTCTCATAAAACAAGGTCAATAGTCAAGGTTGTCTCTTGGCCTCCACACACATGTGCACACAAGTGCATGCATATCTGCATACATGTGTGCACCTGAACACACCCAAACATGTATCCACATACCTCCACATACAATAAAATACATTTTTCTTTTTCTTATTTTTTTGTATACATAGAGCAGTGTGTGTGTGTGTGTTGTGTTTGTACTGGAAAGCACAGCACTCGACTGTGTGCGCCTGTGAAGACCCAAAGGTGACTTTGGGGATCATCCTTGATTGTTCTACTTCTTTATTGCTTAACTCTAGGATTTCCCAGATTCCGTCTTCCAAGGCTGGAATTGCAAACCACTGCCCTTTCCACTTGGCATTTTTATATGGAAATTTGAACTCAGGTCTTTTATTTGGGAGGCAAAGGCTTTAAGGCTGTGGAGACCCCAGGATGACAACAGGACTCATCTTGGATTGCTCTACTGTATTGTTTTGCTCTGGGGCCAGAATTACAGGCTGCCACCACATCCATTTACCATTTTCAAGTAGAATCTGGAGATCTGAACACAGGTCCTTTTGCTTTTGAGGCAAAGACTAAGCCTTGAGCCACTTCCCCAATCCATAGCATTTTATTTTTAATAAGAAGTAAGATCATTTATGTTCATAGTCAAAAGCAGTATTTAGCTTCTACCTCCAAATACTTTGATTTTTAAATTTTGGTTCTTTTCCCTCTTTTCTGTTAATCCCTATTCTGCTCTGGTAGCTTTTGTCTGCTCAACTTAAATGACAGGCACACTGTTTTCATTCTATCACTGCTTGTTTTAAACTTTCCTCTAGAATATTTTATGGCATACTTGTTCAGTTTTTGGTATTTGGACTCTCTGACTCATAAAAAGACAATTTATTAGACATTAAATGCCTCAAATTGTTCCCTGGTTTTCCAGGTTTTTTTTTTCATGGAGTCCTGGGGTTGGATACATTTTTAAAATGCTCTTCTCATTTTACAAGTAAGGTTATGGAAGTTATTGAAATAAAATCTCATTTATTCATCTAGATGTTTGCTATGAGATAGTGAATATAGAGTATAGACTTGGTACCAGGGTGAAAACATTAAGCCAAATCACCAACGCTATTAGATCTCATGAAGCAAAATTCCACTGGGAGAGATCTACCTAAATATGTAATGGACATGAAACAAATAAACAAAAATGATTCAGACCAATGGTTACATTAAGGAAAGAAAAACAAGGAGAACTCTAGGAGAGTTGAGTACTTGTGGGAACCCTTGGGGAGACTTTATCTGAGAAATCACTCAAGTGATCAGATTGGGTCAATTGTGCGCTGTAGTTAGTCTGCATGGTTGCCAATAAATTCATGACTAAACGACTTATAGAGGGACAAGGGATTTTATTCTGACTTAAGATTCTCGGTTACACTTGCAGAAGAGGGGGCGGCAAGACGATTGTAAGAACCTAAAGATGGGGAAGACCGATGATATGCAAGATACTCCACACAAATTAAGGCTGCAGTAGCCAGAATTGGACTTTGCCTGACCTGCACAATGGCTGACATGACAAGGACTCCTCAAAGTCTACCATGGATCACAGGCGAGAAAGTTCCAGACAGTAGGATCCTTAGAAGCAAGGGATTAAACAATCATAATAGAGTTCCCATACTAACAGGGAGCCCAAGAAGGGGCTCCAGGCTATGCCACTGAGTCCTGAACCCTCATTAGGGTGGAGACTCAGAGGGAAGTTTGGTGTTCACACAAAAGTATGCTCCAAGGGATGGGAGGGAGAAAAGAGGCACTGGGAGAAAGGGAGGGGGGTGAGAGGAAGGGAGGAATGGGGGAGAGTGCAAGGGGGGACAACTGGGGAGGGGAGGAGGGAGGGAAAGGATGAGGGTACTTGTGGAGCTTGCACGATTAGGAAAAAAAATTAAATGCAGGGAAAAAAAAAACGATTCTTAGTTACAGTTCCTTCTCCAACTAGGCAGGAGAGTTCACACCAACACCAGGAGTTGAGGGAATTGGTCACACCATACATGTAGAACTGCAGAAAGAAGGTCAAACCTCACTTGCCAAACCAGCATGTCTGGTCATACAGAAGGATGCCAACTTCCTTAGTCAGTTCCCTCCATCTTATTAGTCTCCTCAGAGAGAAGTCTCACTCACCGGGGTTGGGTTCTTCCCTATCAATCTCACAGTCTCCTGCAGACTTGCTCAGGGCTTAATTCAACCACTAATTCTTCACAACTGTGCCCAGAGTTCCAGCTTTCAGTTGCCATGTTGACAATTGTTTGGAACTATGACAACAAGAGAAGGCTTCCTGGGCAGTAGTGCTTGGTGACAGCTTGGCACAATGAAAGGGAAGAAAGAAGGATAACAAAGGGAAGTACCACGGATGTGAAGGTGGTCACATCCTGGTGCAGCTGGTGGCTGGTTGAGTGACAAGAGCCGGGATCTTACAACCGGAAGATGGAACAAACGCTTCTTCCAGTTACTCTTCCATTGCTGTGATAAAATACTCGGACCCGAGCAAGCTAACGTTCCCAGAAGAAATATGGTCTATCATGGCAGAGAGTGCCTGTTGTCAGGCAGAGAAGGCATGGTGGCAGAAGCAGTAAGTGGGTTCATAGTGCATCAGCCATGAAGAAGCAGAGAGAGGGAGGTTATGGGAGAAATGGGGCTGGATTAACAAATCTCAATGTCTGCCCCTAGTAATGTATTTCTTCCAATAAGGCTCCACCTCCAGAAGGTTCTTGGACCTTCCCAAACAGCACCATAAGTTGGAAATCCAGTGCACAAATACATGAGCCTGTAAGGGACACTTTATGTTCAAAACATGGTAGTGGTTACTGAAAGTGAACCAGCGTTCAGATCTTCAGAACCCATGTAAAATGCCAGGCAGGTGTAGTAGCTCATCTATTATTCCAGCTTTGGAAGACAGAGACTGGGAATCCCTAGAGCAAGCTGGCTGTGGGTTTGATTAGAAACCCTGTCTCAGAAAGAATAAGATGGAAGAGTGAGCAAAGATGATTCCTGATACCAAAAAAGGACCTACACATACACACATACACACACACACACACACACACACACACACACACACACACACATACACACACACACACGTGCACGGGCATGCATGCCTACATGTTTATTCACATGCAAACATACACTCTGAATGCAGATACTCATGAAAAAAAAAAGAGCCATGATCTCTAAGGAGCAGTGATGTGTATTCATAGCCACCTAGAAGTTCCCCCAAGAGACTGACATGGCAGATGATCGCTGTTTCAAATCCCAGAGACTGAAGCAGCTTTCTGAGCAATATTCATGGAAGTATTTTAGAAGAACATTCTCTAAGTTTTTCTTCTCTAGTCTTATGGAAATACTCCATTGACTGAGTTCAAACCAAATTTCAAACTTAAATATTCCCTTCCTTCCTTCCTTCCTTCCTTCCTTCCTTCCTTCCTTCCTTCCTTCCTTCCTTCCTTCCTTCCTTCCTTCCTTCCTTCCTTCTTTTGGTGTTTATGTGAGAGAAAAGGCTTATGTGGTGTGGTGTGGTGTAAGTCAGATATTAGTTCTTTCCTTCCTCCATGTGTGTTTCCAGAAATCAAACTAGATGACTGGGTTTGTGCAAAGTCGCCCTTTATCTGTTGAGCCCTCTTGCAAGCCCAACATTGGCTGAGTTCAAGATGATGCAAAAGGAGCTTCAGGGACTGGAATGTCTTCCTGCATGGTCCACCCACTGATGTAACACCCATGCCCAGCTTAGCAAGTGCTCAGGCATTTGCCATCAAAGGCAACCCAGATGACAGTGGTGCACATATCAGAAAAGACATGGAAGTAGGAGGGAGACCATAGGGAAGAAGAAGGTTTATAATAGGGAAAGGAGAGAAGATGGGATCCATGTATGAAAGTCTAAATAAAAATAAAATTTAAAAAAGGAACTTCAGGGGCTATGCATAACTTACAATATCATACTTGGAAAAAATAGTTTGAGAAACTCACTAAATAAATGAACAACTCCATTCCCCAAATAGCAACAACATTAGCAGCTTCTGAGAAGGAGATTTTTAAAGAAGAAAAACAATCTAAACGCTGAGCCGACAGAGAAACATGCGTGCAAAGATCAGAACACAGATATCATAAATGAGAGACACATGGGAGCAGAGGGAACGGGTGAGCCAAACCCCGGACCTTTGAAACGATGCGAGAAATTGACAGCCCAACGCACTGTACTCATCTTACAAGGTGGAAAGATCTGTGTGAAGTCTAATGTCAAGAAAATATGGCCGGGAATTCAATTTCTGAACCTGAAAGGAGACACAGTTAAAGGTCTTTGTCTTTTCTTCACTTTTTCTCCTGAAAGTTTGCAGCTTAGCAAATGGCTGTTGTGCTTTAAAAGCCTAAGTGTTCATGAAGGATTAGGTCACAGATATAAATATTAACTTATATTGCCATATTCTCTTAAATACCTTATCTTATTGTTTCAGTATCTTAAGGATACCACATTATCTTAAATACAAAATGGGCCAGGTACACTCTTTTACTTGAAGAAGTCTTTGACTTTTTTCTTTTCGTGTATGTGTGTCATGCAAGTAGATGAACATGTGCGGGGGTGCACATGACTGTGGGCATATGAGGGCTCAAGGATAACATCCAGAATCACCCTCAATTGCTCTTCCAGCTGGCCGTTTTAAGCCTGGATCTCTATTTAACTCTAGAGCATTGGTTGACTCTGGAGAGCTCTGTCTTCTAGGGCTAGGATTAGAGAGGGCCACCGTGTGCAGCTGGTACTTCAGCATGGGGTCTGAACTCAGCCCCTTTGCTCCTGTGGCAAATGCTGTAAGTGCTAAGCCTTCACCCCATCCCCAAAATTTCTCGTTTTGAAGAAAACAGCTGTTCTCGAAATAAAAACAATGTAAATAAGTGTATTTTATACCATTAAAATAACTGATGTCCTTTTATTTATGTTGACTGAGAGAAAAGAGAATAGAGAAATAACTAAAAATCAATTATGAAAAAGAGATCTCTTGACAGACCTTACTGAAATAAGTTGCAAGAGAACTGGAAAGATGAGTCAAAATAACTATATGAAAACCTGCCAACATGAGTTAGATCCCCAGGACTTGCATGGTAGAAGGAGAGAATTACATTAAAAATTGTCCTCTAACCATATATGAATCTATATTCTCTCTCTTTTCTTTCTTTCTTTCTCTTTTTTCTTTCTTTCCCTCCTTCCATCTTTCCCTTCTTCTCTTATCCCTTCTTCTCTCTCCCCATTACTCATTTCTGCCCTTCTCTTAAATAAATGTATAAAATTTTTAAAGTAAATAATAAGAAATTATGACAGTAGACTATGCCCTAGTGCTAACAACCAGGTCTGCAGGAATAAGCTGTATGGCTTCCTAGAAATGAACCAACTGTCAATTTAGAAACACAGAGGAATAAACAACTCAAATTATTTATGATAAACAAAGAGGCAGAATTAGTTATCCAAATTCATATTTAAAAATGAAAAGAATCAGATGCTTAGGATCAGATAACTTCACAAACAAATCCCAACATATCTGTGCAAAGCAATTGCCACCGTTCCTACTTTTTCAAAACATTAAAGATATCTCTTTATCTCTTCAAAGGTTCTATCAGCTGGTCACATTATGTACAGAACTTTTATCAAACAACGATGAAAAGATATGGTGTTTAAAAAAAAAGAATAAAGGATTTAGCTACACATCTCTCCAAATGGCCAACAGACACATGGAAAGAATATTCAACATTTTCAATATTTCCAATATTATTGATCATATAAAAACCATGATCAAAAACTATTTTTCACATTTCCTGAGGTGACTATAGTCAAAAAGTAGAAATGGAAATAATATGTATTAGCAAAGACGCAGGGAAATTCGAACACTGGTATGTTGCTGGCAGAATCTGAAATTTTGCTGCCACAGTTGGCAGGCCCTCAAAGGATCTGAGCAGAGATAGTTAAACAGTAGCATATGGGTCCCCGTTATCTACGATTGAGTGAGTAATCCTCATTCAAGGGAATGCATCAATGACAAATGAAAGTGAGTTCAGCATTGTGTGAAACTTTTCGTTGGGAGACTCCACACAAGCATTTATTCACCACATGCATGGTTTTGACAACGGAACAAAGTCACAATGCCACCAAAGTCTAACTGATGAACTAATGAGTTGATTGGTGAATTATAGGAGCATGAGTGAGGGTTACTTACAGAAGTCTTGAAAATTCCTGAACAGTCACACGGAAAAGTCTCATCCTTGGCATGGATGTCGGCTTCTTCATAACTGTAGAGATGGAGGCTCTCGGTCTTTAACTTCCTCTGTCTAAATACTCTAGCCCCTCACCAGACCTCCAAGCCACTCCATGAGTTAGACCAGGGTCATGTGAGAGAGAGAGCAGACAGAATCCCAGGTGAGAGTCTGCTGACCCTCCCCAGGTCAACAGTCAACAAATCTGATCTTAATGGTCTTTGCAAGTAATTACAGCCAATCAGACAAAGATGGCATGTCTCTTTTGTTTGGAAGACAAAGCTCTAAAATCATCACCGTGGATTCAAACAGCCATCAATCAAAAATATCCAGGGAGGAAAAGTATCCTGCTGGATATATACAAAGAAGGGTTTGTTCTCGTCATTATTCCTTGAGCACTGTGGTCTAACAAGTATTTGCATTGTATAGGGTATTCTAACTGATCTAAACATCAAAGTATGGAGTGATGTGAATATGCTGTATGCAAGTACTATGCTATTGAATCCAAGGGACTTGAGCATCTTTGGATTTTGGTACCATGAAGAATCCTGGAATCAATACCCCAAGAATATTAAGAGATGATTCTATAGAGTCTCTACAGAAATGTCTCTCTGAAGGTTTAAATCAGCCTGATTTACAGCAACCAAAGCACCAGAAGAATGCCAATCTCCACCAATCAATGAGTAGATAAACTGATTGCAGCATGAATATACCATAGAATAGTACTCAGCTATAAAAAGAAAGCAAACACAGATTAGTGCTCCACCTAAAAAAATGTCAAAGATGTTAAACAACATCTAAGAAGTCAGACCAAAAAAAAAAAAGACATCACATGGTATGATATGCAATTCTCTTTATTGGAAGCATCCAGAAAAAGACAAATCCACCAGGACATAAAGCAGATTAGCGGTTGCCAGAGGCTGGGTGGGGTGCCGATACTGAAATGGAAAGGGATTGTTTAACGAGCAGGGGATTTCCGAGGCCAGGAGAAGTTTTTACAACCACAGGTTTGGCAAGAGATGCCAAGATTCCACAGCAGGAACAGAAACACCGCAACTAGAAGGAGCTATGCTGGACTTCACGCCAATGACATAGTGGGCCTGGAGCTGCCTGAGTGGGTGGGGGTGCTTGTAGCCAAAACTAAAGACATAAGTTCAATCCCCCAGAACTACATAGTGGAAGGAGAAACCAACTTCCAAATATCCTCTGATCTATCTCCAGTCATACACTGTGGTAGGTGCACACAAACATATACACACGCAATAAATAAATGTTTTTATTTTCAAGAAATTTGTGTCAAAGGACCCAGAGGACAGAGTGAAAGGCAGCCAATGTACAGGAAGACAGTCTAGAGAGGCATAGGTCTGTGAATGCACTCATTGCCACACTCGTCAATAGTTGACTCTGTACCATGGAAATTTAACCTCGGTTTCTTAGAAATATACATGCAGAGCTGAGAAGTTTCAGTCCACAAAGCAATTGTTTTATAAGCTCAAAGACTCAAGTTCCATCCCCAGCACCCCTATGAAAAAAAAAGAAACAAGGCCTGATGAGGGCACTTGTAATCCCAACACTGGAGAAGCAGAGACAAGTGGATCCCTGGGACTCGCTGACCAACCTGGGACTCGCTGACCAACCAGCTTAGCCTAATGGGTGGGCTCTAGGTCAACGAGAGTCATTGTCTCAAAAAACAAGGTTGATGGCTCCTGAGGAGAGACACCAAACATTTTCCTCTAATCACCCCAGAGTGGTCATTTTAAAATGTGCAGTGTTCCTATATTGTTCTAGCATTCAGATGGAAGATTACTGAATAAATAGTGTCATTTCTTTTTAATGCAGTACCGGGAATGAGCCCAGGGCCTCTTGCATGTGAGGTGAGTGCTTTTCTGCTGAACCACACCTGCTTGTGTGACCCACTTTTGATTCCATTGGCTATTCCTTCATTCATCATGGTTCCTGTTTTCTATCCATTCAAGGACTAAACTCGTCATCTGACTGGCTGGATCCTTCACCAATCTTACTATTAGCATTTTGTCAGTTTCTCCCTTCTAGTGTTGGAGGAAGTATTTCATGGAAGCCAAGACTACCTGTAATTCGGAGAATTTCTAGAAGTTTCTCAATAGTTGACACCATGCCCTTGTTAGAGTTATCTCTTGAATCGCTCCCATATTGAGTTGCTCCTGCTTTTGTTTTCATTTTTATATGTATGTGTGTGTGGCATGTGCACATGTGTTGCCTGCTCACAGGCAGGTGGTCAGAAGTTTATGTTGGGAATCTTCCTCCATTATTCTTCCATTTTATTCCTTGAAGTAGGGTCACTCAGCCAAACCTCATGGGGCTGATCTTCATAGCCATATTGCTCTAGGGATCCTCTTGTCTCCACCTTCCAAGGCTGGTATTACAGTCAGATTGCCATGCCCACTTGACATTTAATGGTTTCTGGGGACTTGAACTTTGGTCCTTTTGCTTATGTGGCAAATGCTTTAAATTCTGGGCCACTCTCTCAACCCCAAATCTTAAAGCTAGAAAAGATGCATCCAGATTTGAAGTATTGTCCAGCGGGTGGCTATGCACATAGTTCCTTTCTCCCACTTGATAGCCATTTCAGTCTTGAGAGAAAAAAATAATAACTTCAATAGGTATCTATCAAGTGAGGGTCGTGGGCAGGATGAACGCAGAGATCCCAAGCTCAAGCAACTGGCAGATGCTCAGAGCATACAGCCTCCTCCAGACACACTGTCTTCAATCCCGTCACTCATGGATACTCTGAAATGATGAAGGGCCCCTAAATTAACTCCAGCACACAAGCCTACTGGTTCTCTACCTGCAGAACACTCCTGCCCAGCTGACATCTTCCGCACACTAATGGCACATCCATCATCCTCATTTCCTTCCCTTTCTGTAGTTTTATTAGCATTTTATTCTCCCAGGGGGCATGAAAAGGAGAGTTATTGGGTAGGAGGGGCAGAGAACCCACATTCTGGACCTCTGGGGTGAGAAGGAGATAGTGTCGGTGAGTGGCTGGTGGACCCCAGTTCTGAATGCTCGTGGCAGACTCCACACGGAGGGCTGGTGCCTGTGTGGCCAAGGTCGTTAAGTGTTGTGACTATTGCCTCTGGGTGGGGGCACATTCTGGAGGAATCGAGCTGGCCCCGACTGTGGGTTGGCAAAGTCAAGGTTGGCCCCCAACTGTGGTTCTCATTTTGTTTTATAGGTCTTGTAATCATGACGGGCACTCCCAGCAATTCTGGCACTAACTGGCCTGACGTCCTGGCTGCTGGTGTGGCTCATGCATTCCTCAGATACCAATTAAGAGAATATTTCATGCCAAGCATGGTGCTGGGCTCTGGGGTGGCCATTTGAAGGGAGAAATACATGCTTCTGTTTCTAGTGTCTGGGGAATATTCTAGAACGCCTTTTCAGAAATATTTTTCCATATATATGTGTGGTTTGCTTGTCTATATGCACATGTGTACAAGAAGGTACTTCAGTGTGTACACCTGTGGGTGCCCAGGGGTGACTTCAGAAATCATCCTGGATTGCTCTACCTCCTTATTGCTTTGCTCTGGGGTTTCCCAGGCTCCACCTTCCAGGTCCAGAATTATAGGCTGCCACCAGGTCTGCCCGACGTTTTTATGTGGGATATGGGAATCTGAACTTAGGTTCTTTTGCTTGTGAGGCAATGGCTTTAACTACTGAGCCATCACCTCAGCTCCGGACATGGAACTGGACAAGAATCATGTTTTTCATAGAGAATCATGACCAGACTATTGTGAAAAGGTAGACAGAAGGGAAATGAAGCAAATATTTACATGAGATTTTGTTTTACCATGAACATTAGAGGATCTTAGTGAGTCATTTAACCCCTGAAGAAAGGTCTCTGCTCTTCTGTATACGGTGACTGGGTTATACTAGATTCTTCTGTTATCTGCCCCAGCTATCAATTCCCTGGGTAAATGCTCTTCCCATTAAAGTGGGTGCCTCAGAAGCCATTTTTTTTCTGTAGACCTCAAACTTTATTTTCATCAATACAGTAGTCTGATCCCCCCCTTGACCCGCTAGACCATTCCTAATGAGAAATACACCAAACATATGTACAACACATGGGGGCTGTCCAGAGGCCGTGAAAGATACATAAATTACACAAGTGAAAGATACAAAACACATGTTGACACATGTCCAACCCACATGTGCATTTTGGTTACGCTTTAATGGGGCTTCATTTTGAGTGTCCCCAGAAATCTGCGGAAGGTACTTTTCTAAGGAATGCCTTTGCAACAGGACACAAGAGGTCGATGTATTCAAACAACTAAAGATCTCTCAATTTCTGCAGGGTGACGGGAGGGGAGGGGCCAAAAGGCATCTTCAAGAAGTTGGTCATAGAACTGCATGTTTCTCATACCTGCAACATAGGCAAAATAAAATCATAGGCAAACAGAAGACAGCCACAACATCAAGTTAGCTATCACACAAGAAGGGCGCAGAGCTGTTTCCCCCTTCCCAACCCACCATATGAAGGCACAGCCAGTCCATCTGCTTTGGCTATCAGCACCATTTTGGAGTTCTTCATTGGCTGGCCACACAAATGTAAGTTCATGCCCTTCCAGATGACTTCTGAATGTGCATGCATCCCCCAGTGTCTCGTCCCCTCTGTGAAGCCTTCCCTCTCTCTCCAAACTGATGGTCTACCTCTCCATGCAGACCTTCTCCCCCCTCCATACACCTCATCCACTGTACTCCATAGCATTTGTTTCTCATAAGAAGTAATAATTAGTAAGAAGTCATTGAAATTTTTTAAAAAGTGTTTTGTGAACTCTGGAGTTCCTGGAAGGTCTGGCTCATTTGTTCTTGAAACTTTGTGTCATTGAACGAACTGCCTGCAGACCTCTGGAACATCAGATTCGATTGGCTCCTTGACATTAGCGCTTGGACAGGAGTAGCTGAAGTCCAATTCAGAATGAACTTTTGCTTTGTGAATAGTCATCATGGGGGAACACATGTTCTGTTTGAGTGAGAAAGTGTGCTCAGTCAGGGAAAACAAGAGAGACAGACAGACAGAGAGATTGTCCGTGGGGATTCAGGTATAGACTGTATGAACTGGTAAAATATATATATATATTATTAAAATTCAACTCAGTTTCTTTTAACTAAGTGGTATGTGTGATTTACGTCTCTCTATAGGACAGTGTGTCCATTACTCTTCAGTTGTTAAGATAATTAGATGTACAGGTGTCAACTCGACAGCTGCAGGTTGAGATCTGGGCACATCTGTGAAGACTTGATAGTTAAGGCAAGCCCTAGGCAAACCTGCAGGAAAGTATCTCACTGATGTGAGAGACCCAGTCCACGGTGGGAGGGACCATTCCCTGGGCAGGTGGTTGAGATGGAGGGAAACTGGTTCAGGAAGTTGGCATACTTCAGCGTGCTTGGACAGACAAGTCTGTCAGTGATGGATATGGTGTGGCCAGTTCCCTTGGCTCCAGGTGTTCGTATGAACATTCCTTCCAAGCTGGACTAAGGACTATAACCAGATTGGTAAAGAAAGAATAAAACTCCTTGTTCCCGCAAGCCATTTTGCCATGAATTTATCAGAAACATGCAAGCAAACTGTGACACAAGATGTCTATTATTGTGGGGCAGGGAACACATAGTAGCTGGTTTATGTGCTTACAGAGAAAGAGAGAGAGAGAGAGAGAGAGAGAGAGATGGGGCTAGGCTAGCAAAGCTCAAGACTTCCTGTTTCCCCCACTATTAGACCACGTCCTTCAGTGACATACTTCCTCCAGCCAGGCTCCACCTCCTAAAGGTTCCACAACTGTCCCACATAGCGTCCTCTGCTGGGGATCCAGTGTTCATACACATGAGCCTCAGGGGGACATTTCTCATTCAGACCACAGCAGTGGTTTTCCCCACCATTTTTTCCCTTTAGTTCCAGCTTACTGCATCATCTGTCAGGTACCTTGGGTCTTGGTTACTAGGAAGCTCTTGATGGACCACATCTCTCCACACCCAGAAATACATACTCCTCTGGGAAGCTGAAAGACATTACGGAAGCCATGAGTCTTGACCAGGAGCCACTTTGTGGACTTCCTGTCAGCCAAAAGGGCTCCCTGAAGCGTCCTTCATTTCTTCTCTGTGTGTGTGTGAGAGAGAGAGAGAGAGAGACAGACAGACAGACAGAGAGAGAGAGAGAGAGAGAGAGAATATGAGTGTATGTGTGTGTGTGTGAATGTGTGTGCGTGTGTGTGTTTATATGAGTGTTTGGTAACGTGTGCAATGTAGGTGTGGGTATATGCATTTGTGTGCACACACAGAGAGCAGAAGAAGAATTCAGGTGTCCTCTCTCACTTTCCACCTTATTCCCATGAGATGGGGTCTCTCAATAAACCTGGAGCGAGGATGGCACCAAGAAAGTCCCAACAATACTCCTGTCCCTGTGCCCTCCCTCCCGCACACAGCTCTGGGATTACAGGCACATATGGCTGTATTGACTTTTTTCTGTGGGTTTTGGGGATTTTAACTCAGCTCTCCAACATGAGGAGAAAAAAACTTCTTACTCCCTGAATCATCTCAATAGATTGCTTCCTTCAGTTCTGCCTGGATTTCCCTTCTGCTTGGAAGAAAGTATGAAGGAGTTGGTATTTTCCACAAATGCATGTGGATACATGTAAGTGGCCCAGGGTGGGGACAGCAAGCTCAAATGTCCATAAAAGTTAGGCAGGTAACAGAAGCATGTGGGACAAGCCACATATAATCTTTCCATATGTCCATACTCTGGATCTGAATTTTCTTGCCTTCCCCCCAAAAAATACACCCTTTTCATTTCCTTTCTTGTGTTTTTGAAACTGGTGATGTTCTAGGCCATTCTCCATTTTTTTTTTTTTTTGCTTTTGCTACAAAAAGAAATTTCACTTCTCTCTTCAATTCATAAAGAAAAAATAGTGTAAACACAGTGATAAATTATAGCTGACACTCGCCTCCACGTGGGGGTCCGGCAGGGAGTTGTGGGGACTGTGGAGAAGTGGGGAAGCTCAAGTCCCACCCACAGAAGCAACCTGACTCACTTCCAGTCCAAGGGTGCCAAGTGGTAACACGGGAGCCCCCTGAGGCCAGATCCAATTTCTCGAGAGAAGCCAGAAATCCGAATATTTATATGAAATCTTCCCATTTCTGAATGTTGCCAGTGAATCCGCAATATTTTGCAAACATAGCGCCAGCCAGAATTCTGCGATCCAAACAAAACATGTCTACAGCGAGGTCTGGCTCGCGGGCCACCAATTTGCAGCCATCGGTCCACAGCTAAAGCATTATAGGCCTCATAGGAAAAGGGAGGAGGGAAGAGAAAGAAGGAAATGAATACCTTTGAACACTCTATGCTTGAACCTTCGTCTCTTCCAATGTTTAATCATTCCGACAGCTTTCAGTGAAGGAAGAGAGATGGATGTGAGTTCTGTGCTTTGTCCAAAGCAACTCAACTAGAAACTTCCAAACCAGGGGGAAATCATCTACATGCGTGCGTGCTGCGAGCATGCGTGCTGCGTGTGTGTGTGCGTGCTGCGTGTGTGCGTGCGTGCTGCGTGCTTGTGAGTGTGTTGAGAGAGAGAGAGAGATTTGTATTTCCTGTTCTACTTCACCTGGGAAATTTTGTCCCATGACGTGTTGTCCAAAATCTTTTCTAAGTGCCCATCATCTCTGCTTCCACCTCTTCCTGGGCGTTTGCTCCATGAATGGCTTTAAGAGGTAGGAACTAGTGGGAGGAAATTAGAGCATTAGAAAATTTCCCTTAACGAAACCTTGACTCCTACCTCTTTCTTTTCTGTGTGTATGCATGTTCATGTGTGTGAGGATATAGTACATGTATGTATGTGTGTTTGTTCACGTGCGTGAAGGTGCACTGCATGTATATTGTGCGTCCATATGTACGTGTGTGTGTGTGTGTGTGTGTGTGTGTGTGTGTGTGTGTGTGCACGTGGAGTCCAGAGGTCAGATGTTACTCCTCGGGTACCATCCACTTTGGGTTTTCAAGTGGCCTGGAATTCTCCAAGCAGGCTAGAGTGACTGGCCAGTGAGCACCAAGGCTCTGGTCTCACCCTCTGTGGGCACTGGGATTACAAGCGTGCTCCGCCGCATCTGACTTTCTTCATGTGGGTTCTGGGGAATCAAACTCAGGTTCTCAGACTTGTACCGCATACTCCTTACCGACTGAGCTATCTCCCCAGCCTTAGCACTTTCTCTCATTTTGCTTCCTAGCATCTGTGAAATGAACGGAATGGTCCCACCATATACTTCCCAAAAAGGTCCAAAAGTAACAATTAACCAACTTACAGGATAAAACTGTGACCCTAAGCCAATCCTTCTTCCATTTATGTCAGTTTTCTCAAGGACTTCATCACAGGGATCAAAAGATAGTGAACATTCCTCTCCTCCTTCTCCATATCGGTGCCAAGCACCCAGGTCTACCTGAGGACCCTAGCAGCTGCAGATGGGTCCTGTGAGGGAGTATAGAATAACCAGAGCTCCACGTGCTCCTGAAACAACGTGCCAGCAACACTGCGCTTGTATTTCCCCTGTTGTATCTGCCTGCCAGTGCCAATAAGGTGACATGCACGTTCTGCACGAGGAGTCCAGGGATGTAAGGTGACGACGCAAAGCTTCTCTCCCATCAAGTCTTTTTGCACTTGTTCATGTGTCGTGTGTACTGCTTACATGTGTGTATTGGGGGTGGCACATGCTGGAAGTCAGAGGACAAATGGCAGGAGTAGAGTCTCTTTTTCCATCATACGGGTTCCAGGGATTGAACTCGGGTCATCAGACTTGGTTGCAAGGGCCTTCACCGGATGAACCATCTCACTAGCCCTGAATGCAGGGGATTTTTGTTGGTGGTGATGTTTTTCTATTATCGCGTGTATGTATATTTGGGAGAGGAGTGTGTGTCTTCCATATGTGTGCACATGCATGTGTGCAAGCATGTGACCAAACATAACTGCATGCATGTGGAAACCAGAGTTGCTATTGGGAATCACTCTCTAGTGCTCTTATTATCTGAGAGAGAGAAAGGCCCATGAAGGCATACCATGTCCACAGTGAAGGTCAAAGGACCACCTTCAGAAGTCCACTCTCTCCCCCCACTATGTGGGTTCCCAAGAATGGAATTCAGGTCTCCAGGTTTGCAAGCAGGCACCTTACCTGCTGAGCTATCTCACCAGCCTCCATCCTATTTTTCTGAGGCTGGGTCTCTAATTAAACCTACAGCATGCCATTAGGGATAATCTGGCTAACCAGCTTGCTCTGAGAACTTCCAGGCTTCGCATTCAGCGCCAGAAATTGCAGGAGAGGACACCAACCCAGTGTATCCAAAGTCCGGTCCTTTCGCTTGCTTGGCAAGTGTCCTCACTGCTGAACTCATCTCTCCAGCTCCTGAACCTCAGTTTGAAGAAGGATCTTTTGGGGATGTCTATGTCCTCTTGCATGTAATTTTTATTCTTCTGATCTGAAAACTTCTCCATGGTATAAGATTGGCAAAATATAACCATATAGAAGAGAGAAAGCAATCATAACTGAAGTCTTATGGACTCAAGGGAACCCTGACTTGCCTGTGGAAATACTTTCTTGTCTCCCTTTGTCTCCGGGTGTATTTAAAAAAAAAAACTGAAAGAATACCATCTAAATGAGCCTGCATTGTTTGTACTCTTACTATGTCAAGAGAATTTACTATGTCATTAAGTAGTCATTGAAACATGATTTTCATCAATTTCCAACATTCCATCCAGCCCAAGAGCCTTCCCCTAGTTTGACAGATAGATGTTTTCTGTGACTTTTGCAAGTTAAAACATCACAGCATGATAAATATCTTGATGGTTGGATTTCAGTCTGCGTCTCTGATGACACTGGGCACATTCGGGGTGGCATGGAAGTAGACTCATCTATGTCTCTGATTAAGATCAACAGTGACAGTCCTTCTTAGAGAATATATCTATCAAGAGCCATGCATTGATCTCAGGGTGCATTCCCAGGCAAGGCACGGGCGCCTTACAAGCCCTGGATGCTAAAAATGCAAAGACCAAAGATGAGGGTAGCGACTACTTTAGAAAAATGATTTTTTTATAGCCTGCCTCATTCAGAGGACTTCTGCTAGTGTTTCCAGAGTGGATCTATGGTCCTCCAGCACTCTGGGTTCAGATTCACCCTTTACATAGCAGCCTGGATAAGCCACCTAAGTTGTATTTATGCCTTCAAGGACTGCTATATCCTTCCAGAAAAATCCATAAACCCTGACACTATCAGAATTGAGAGCAAGATCCGGTACTCCACAAGCGTTCAATAAATGTCCTTTCTTTGTGCAAACTCATGTGCTTCACCCTCAAGAACAAGTGCTCCCTAGATAAATTCTGGAGGATCAGTGAGCTGGCTCAGTGAATAAAAGTTCCTGAATTCAAATGTGACCACCTGAGTTCAATTCCCATAGCACGCACACTGGAAGGAGAGAACTTCCAAAAGTTGTCCTCTGACTTCCACAGGTACACTATGCATATGCACATGTTTCTATATACAAAATATTTTTTAAAAAATAACTTAGTGCTGTTTTTTGTTTGTTTGTTTGTTTCCATTAGCCCTGATGCTCCCCAAGTCCTTCCCTGTTTTCTTCTTGCAGCCCATCCCAGCTGCCGGCACGGGCCCCTCTTTTGGAAGGGGGAAGGGAGCTTATGAAGAACTAGATGAACTGATTTCTTACGTTCAGAACTCGCTGGGGACCCAAACCCCTAATCAAGCCAATCTCCAAAGAAAACGCTGATCCGAGAATCGCAGAAACTACCACGGCTTCAGCCAGAGTTGTCATCGACAACTAGAGAATATGTTAAAAATAGAGTTTGAAAACCATCAGCCCTTTATTCGAGGAGGTGCATCTTACTCCCACCCCACCCCCGTGCCCACCGACCCCTTTTGGTGGATTTATTTCATTTTCGTTCAGCTTTCAATGGGGCCACCCAAGCTCGTAAGGCGCCCGCCAGCAGAGTCCGATCAGTTCTGGTTTAGGAAGGCTCCGGGTAATCAGCTGAACAGAATCCCTCCTCCAGCTAACTCCCTTTCCACACAGACCCTCGACAGGAGATGGAACGCAGGGAAGGAGGAGGCAAGGAAGGAGTGGCAGCGCAGAAGCAGGCGACATCCTGAGCAACATGTCTGTCTGTCCTTCGTTCTGCTGCCCAGGCTTTCTGGGACACAGGAAGGAGGGAGAGTATGTGACCAGTTCTCTTCCTCGCTACATCCCAAAACTCTGCTGCTTAGACCACGTGAGGCAGAATTGGTGTAAGATGGGACCCTAAGACACAGAGCATCACTCCCTCAAGCCCATTTAGGACTCCCTGTCCTTCACTTGGGATGTCCTGGTCTTGGGGATTGGGGGACCGTCCCTCTTTTCCTAGCTCCAGCTTTCTCTTTTAAATCGTTGACCCTCCGGGAGATGCCCCATGATGGACCATTAGGGAAAAATCTCTGGAGATCTTAGAGAGCAAGGAATGTTTTAGAAGCTGACTGTATAGTTCTCTCTTGCTCAGAGCAGGGAGGGAGGGCAGGGAAGGAGGGTCCCCTGGCATTCTCTACATCCACTGTGCTAAGACTCTTTTTTTCCAGAAAGATCTCAGCTGATGCTGTGTCTCTGGTCTTACCTTCTTCCTACTACAGATATCTTGGCTGTGTCCCCTTACCACCAGCTCGGTCCCCTGAACAAGGAAACAGATGCTATAGGTTGTCAGAAGAGCTTCACACTTCTCCCATGTGGCTCCAACTTCATCCGTGTATCTTCCAGATAAGGACTCTGAGCCTTCCTTGGGGTTTTATCTATCTATCTATCTATCTATCTATCTATCTATCTATCTATCTATCTATCTATCTATCTAGAATATGCACTAGCACATGGCTGGAGGCCAGAGGACAACTTTCTGAAGTCAGTTCTCTCCTTCTGCCCTGTGAACTTTCAGGGATTGAACTCAGTTCTCCAGGTTTGCCAGCCTTACCCACTGTACCTTCTCACTGGCCCCTTCCTTTGGGTTCTCAAAACTCAAGTTCTGAGGCTTCCTCAAGCATGCTCCCTGCTTTCTTTCTTTTTCTCTTTTATTTTTTTAAAGTAACAAACATGAATGTAAGTGAATTTGCAATATTTTCCCCCCTTAGTCTCTAATCCATCTCCCTTCCTCTTTTTCCCTGACCACCCTTCATCTCTCCTGCCAGACTCCCACCTATTTTCAACTCTTTTCACTTGTGGGACCCACTGTGTTTCATCTAGTTTGTCTTTGATGATCTATGCTTGATCTGATTCATGCTCCAGCAAGTCTCATAGATCAGTGGGTATATCACTAAGCAAAGCATCCTTTACTTCCCCATCGACATTAATCAGTCCCTCAGAGAGGTGTGGAGCTTCTTGAGATCTTTCTGCTCTCATGGTGAGGTATTGATGAGACAGTTTAGTACAGTAGGCAGCACATCACTCTTACGGTCCCTGCCCTCAAATCTTTAAACCACATTTCTTGGTTTTCCTTCAACTGTCCCACGAGGCTTTCCTCCTCGACTTCTGCGATTCTTCTGTCTGTGACCTTGTTCTCTCATTCCACAGCTGACCTCCACTGCATCAAAATGCTTGTCCATGTGAGTCTTTGACACTCCAATTTTCCCACAAATTCTTTGGGGGCCGAAACTATGGCTTGAAGATGAAACAGTAGCCCAGCAAACGTATACTGAGTGTTTGAAAGCAATGTGGACTTGTGGTTATGCGAGCAAAGCCCTTAGAATGGATAGAACACTGATTAGTGACAGCATTCTGGTTGTCTTGGGGGTGGCGTTGATAGTCTCCTTTCTGAGCTCATGTTTCTCTAGATGGTTAATTTATACAAGATCTAGGATCATCTAGGAGATAAGCCTTTGGGCATGTCTATGACACTTCAAGGTTGGGCTCACTGAGATGGGAAGACCCTCCCTGCATGTGGGCAGCAGCATCCCCTGGGCTGGGGTCCTGGACTGAATCAAAGGGAGGAAGTGAGCAGAGCACCAGCATCCATCTCTCTGCTTCCTGACTGTGGATGCCACGTGACCAGCTGCCTCACGTTCCTGCCACCATGCCTTCCCCGACATGATGGGCTGTATCTTCAAACTGTGAACCAAAGTAATCCCTTTCTTCAATTGCTTCTTGTAACAGCAAGAAGTAACTAAGGCATTACTCAATATGAAGAGACCAGATATGATAATCTCAAATACATTCCTTTTTTTTTTGCATACTTGGGTAGTGTGGAAAGGAGGGGTGTAGATGCATGTGGTTATAGAAGAGGACAGTGTGGGTATCTATAGAGGCCCAAAGGTAATTTTGGAAATCATCATGCACTGCTCTAGCTCCTCGTTGCTTTGCTCTGGGGTTTCCCAGGCTCTGCCTTCCTGGGCTAGAAGTGCAGGCTGCCAGTGTTGGTACATGGGATGTGGGATCCAAATTCAGATCCTTTTGCTTGTGAAGCAAAAACTTAGCCCCATCTCTCCAGCCCCTCAGATCTATCCTTTAAAGTCTATAAGTCACTACACATGCAAAATGGATGGAATGGTCTCTGCCAAGAGATAGACAAACTTTGGGATGTCTTAGCAGGGTTTATGAAGACCAGCTTTCTCACCAAATGCTGGCCAGGACTCCTGAAAGGTTGCTGACATTTCTGAGCCAACTCTACCTCCTTGGCCCTTGTGGTCATGATGAGATCCACATACTCGTCAAGTGCTGAAATCAGGTGGCCGTTTGCCTCCACCACTGCCCCCCAAACCCTGAACATGGGAGTTAGCCACAACAATCACACATGTGTTCCCTCTTACCTCATCTTTCTAGAAGGAAAAAAAAAATCAGAAAATTTAAAGAGAGGGAAGAAGCAAGGAGAAAGCAGGCAGGTAGAGGAGGAATGTGGGATGGAGAGAGCGAAACCTGCAAAATAATTTCCCAACCTAGGAAAGAATATTGCAGGCCATTTCAGTTTAATGATGGGTCATTAGACCAAAAATCCCAATGTGAATTTGGAGTACTGTTTTCACAAAATAACTGGGATGCTGTAGGCACACACACACACAGACACACACACACACACACACTGCCTCAGGTCCTAACAGAACATAAATATAAGGTTTACAAGCAAAGAGTATTTATCAGGCACCAAAATGGTAGTAATTAAATTCATGGGTTAGGTATGCATTGTGGAAAAACCTGCACCCAGTGAAGACCTTCCGTACCTGGAGCTCGGAATTACCAGCACTGCACCGTAATTACTCAAGGGCCCACGGAATGTATGTGAATGTCCGCGAGGTTTCTCAGACTTGCCTCGCACTGGGCAAGAAAGCACCGTAATTATCCTTTATATCTGGGGCCAACCCTGCAAATTCATGGACAGAGGGAGATGTTGTCTCTGCTCTTGGTGGCCTCCGAGGTGAACTTGGGTGGGTACTAGGGCTAGTTGCCTCAGAGGAAAAAACGATAAATCTCTCAAGAGCTGAAATTAAATAGAAAAAAACTTTAGGTAAATACAAATGACAAAGGGGAAAGTTGCATTTGACTTAAAGGGAAACGAGCGAAATTGTGTGTGTGTATGTGTGTGTGTGTGTGTGTGTGTGTGTGTGTGTGTGTGTGTGTGTGTGGTAGGTAGGTATATATGTGTAGGTAGGTATATATGTGTGTGGTAGGTAGGTATATGTGTGTAGGTGCTCCAGTGTAACCATATGTAAGTAGCTGTGTGTAGTTTTGTGTGTATGTATGTATGACAGGTTCTCATGTGTAGATGTGTGTATAGGTGCTTGTGTATGTTTGTGCTTATTCATAATGTGACCATGTGTATAGGTATATGTGTGTGTGCATGTTTTTGTGTGTGTTCAGGTGCTCATGCATAGTTGTACATGTAAGTATGCATGCATGTATGTGTGTACATTGGTATGTATGGATGTATGTGTGCTTATTCATGTGTGTACATATGTATATTTGTACACATGCATACACACAAAATATACACAATTACACAGGGCTACACTGGTGCACCTACACACATATATACACGCATTTACACCTATATCTGCACAGTACACTGAAGCCAGGGATAATCTCAACTATCACTCCATCCAAGTTGTTATCCATCTTGGTTTTTGGGACAGAGTTCTCACTGGCCTGAAGCTTACCAAGTAGGTGAGGCTGGCTGACCAGCAGACCCAGGGATCCTCCTGTCTTCACTTCCCCAGCATTTGGCACTTGAAAGTCATGCTAGGGACAGTGAGATGCTTCAGTGGGCAAAAGCACTTGTCACACAAGTCTGATGACCTGAGTTTGATCCCAGAGCCCACATGCAGGGAGAGAGAGAACCGACTCCACGAGGTTATCCCCTGTCCCTCCCAGTCACTGCCATGTACAGCACATCAAACACACGATGATGATGACAGTGTTGATGCTAATGATGGTGATACCAATGAAGCTTCTAAGGTGGGTGCCTTCACCTTGTTTGTTTTTTTTTTTTTTTACAAGAGTTCTAGAAATTCTACTCAGGGCCTCATGTTTGCACAGCAGGCACTTTACCAACTGAGCTATTTTCTCCACCACTGATGTGAAGTCGTAAAGGCAAGAAATATATATCATCCCTGTAGATACAAATTAAATTAATTAGTACCATTAGGTACTAATTAGGTAAGGAAGGGGGGAACTCACATCCCATAACTGCACAGAACATAGGACAATCTCCAACATAAAGGTTTTTCTCAACTGAAAGCTAAAATGTTTTGTGGTATTTTAATTCCATTGACTCTCTTTCGTTTTTTAATTTGGTGACAGTTTCATGCAGTGAATCTTTGTCATTTTCCCTCTGTATTTTCGCCTTACTTTGCCCCCTCCTCCCACTGAGATTCTTTTTATCCTCTTCCTCCCAGTAAGTTCCCCCCCATGTTCCAGTCGTGTGTGCGTGTGTGCGTGTGTGCCCGTGTGAGTGTGTGTGTGTGTGTGTGTGTGTATGCACAGGTTCATGCATGTGTGTGTGCTCCACCAAGTGTAATATGTGCTGCCTGCATTAATAGGTACCTGCTTTATCCCTGCAGCACAGGATGGTCTACAACACCACTAAACCGAGTAGATGAGCAGTGCTCTTGGCCCAGCGCGTGTGCACTCTCCATTGTCATTCCCTCCAAGAGGAGAGGGGCCTGGCGAGCTTCCCATCTGACCCTCCAGCCTCTCTTCCTTCTGATTCTGTCTGATGTTGAGCAGGGCAGGTATCCTGAGTTCATTTGAACCCAACGCTGCAGAGGTGGAGAGACTTGCCCAGTAGCCCCCAACTGCACAAGGCAGAGTTGGAAAGAAAGTGTGAGATCTCAGATGCCCAGCTCCCTTTCCCGTGTGTTCCCCCCCCCCAAGATTAAGGGGGGAAAGAGTGAGGACTCACTCTTGCTTCTGTAAGCTCTTGGCCAGAAGAAAAGCCAACACATTTATATGAGTTTTGGACTCAAAACACATTTTTTTTCCTCCAGCATCAAGGCGAGTAGCCTGAAAAAATACTTTCACCCACTTAATCTGATCGAAGTCAAAAATTCTAAAATCTTCCCATAAAAAGAAATTGTTTCTCACTCCTTTCCAGTATCATGTGTAAGTCATCTAAAATCTTCCAGCATGCTGATGCCACAGAGCTGCAAACCAAGTGTCAAAATTACGCTGCGTGTTGCCGATAAATTCACAACCTAATAGTTCATAGGGGAATAAGGGATTTTATTCTGGCTTTTGATTGACCGATTACAAGCCTTAGTCCAGCCAGGCAGGAGAACCCACACTAACACCAGGGGCCAAGGGAACTGGCCACAGCACATCCACAGGACTGTGAGAGGGACGGTCCTCACTTGCTGAACCAGCATGTCTGGCCAAGTATACAGAAAGATGCCAACTTCCTTAAACAGCTCCTTCCATCTTATTCACCCGCCCAGGGCCTAGTCCCTCCCACCATGGGCTGGGACTGCCCATCAATCAGACAACCTCCAGCAGGCTTGCTCGGGGCTTAACTCAGCTACTAAGTTCTTACAGCTGTGTCTAGAGCTCAGAGTTTTCAGTTGCCAAGTTGGCACTACTATCTATGATGCCAAGTGTCTAGTATCAGGTCTTCAAAGCATCTGCAGTATGGAAACCTTGTGTGGAAACAGCTGGACCACTGCTCATTGACTTTGTGACCTCAGGCACATGACTGGCCTCATTCAACCTCAGTTTCCTCACCCAGAAAATGGATCAATATCTTTTGGTCCAGATTACATGAACCTTTTCAGGTCAGTCAGTGACTAGCACTGGTTAGCAGACCTTTTCTTCGCTTCAATCTTACTAAAATTCTGTTTATTGAAAGATGAGATCAGTCAGGTGTGGTGGTTGCCTGCCACTAATCCTATCATTTGGGAAGCTGAGGCAGGAAGGTCATCTAAGACAGACCTGGGCTACATAGACAGACCCTGTGGAAAGGAGATGGGAAAGAGAATGAAGGGAAAGAAAGAAAAGGAAGAAAGAAAGGGAAGGGAAGAGAAGGGAAAGGAAGGGAAGCGAAGATGGGAGAAGGAAGAAGGAAGAAAAGAGAGAGGAGAGGAGAAAAGAAGGGAAGAGAAAGGAAGGGGAAAGAAAAGGAAGGGAAGGAGAGGGAGCAGAGAAGAGGAAGGAAGCAGAGAAAAGGGAAGGGGAGGAGGGGGAGGAGAAGGAAAAGAGAAAGGAGAGGAAATGAAAGTAGAAAGGGGGTAGAAAGATCAATGACTGTCATAGTTAAGCACAGGTGTCAACTTGACTGTTGAGGGTTTGAGCTCTGGGCACAGTTGTAGAAAGTTGATGGTTGAGTTAAGCCCAGAGAAAACCTGAAGGAGATTGTCTAGCTGATGGGGAAGACCCAGCCTATGGTGGGTGGGATTAGGCCCTGGATAAATCACAGAGAGCTGGTTGAAAGAGTTGGCATCCTTCTGTTCACTTGGTCAAACATGCTGGTCTGGCAAGTAAGGATTGTCCATCTCTCAGCCATTATACAGTGATGGTGTAGCCAGTTCCCTCGGTCTTGGTGTTGGTGCATGCTCTCCCGTCAAGCTGAACGAAGAACTGTAACTGGACTGTCATAAGAAAGTAAACTCCTTGTTCCCTTAAGCTGTGTGATGGTCATTTATCAGCATCCATGCAGGCAAACTGCAACAATGACTTAAAGTATTCTTTTAAATAAAATATTCTTGTTAATACACTGTATTGCTTAGCATAGTGTATTTGGGGGGAGAAAGCCACCATTTGCCCATCACATTCCTTGATCTGATGTGAAATCTTTGCTGGGACTATTCATTCATTCATCCATCAGTGCGTGTGTTCATGTTCTGGGCTCTGGTGACACGCTACTATAGGACACAGACAGCCTTAGTGCTTGTGCCGTATGACCTGGACTGCTGTTTGGTTTAAACAGTGCTCAGAGTCAAGTCCACTGTAAGCCCAGTCCTTTCACCTGTGACGGGACCTTGCCAGGAGCTCTCCAATCCACTCACTTCCCACCAGGGGAAGACAAGATCCCTGGACTTCCGGGGCACACCATGAATGATGCTGGGCTGGAGAGACAGCCCAGTGGGTAAAGAGTTGTCGAGCAAACATGAAGAACTGAATTCTGATACCAGCACCCATATAACATGCTGGATACAGCACCATCTGCCTGTACTCCTGACAGAAACAGCCAGATTCCTGGACCTCTGTGGTCAGCCAGTCTAGCCAAATGTGTGAGCCTCAGGTTCAGGGAGAGGCCCCGTCTCAGAAGCATATAGTCAAGGGGTGTTGGAGACAGCCCGGTGGATAAGGTACTCGCCCCACAAGCATGAGCACTGGAGTTCGAATCCCCAGAAATCAGATCAAAGCCAAGGAGGCGTGGCACGTGTTCTTCATCGCAGCACTTGAGAGGCAGAGACAGAGAATCCCCAGGGCCAGCTGGCTCTCCAGCCTCGCCAGCTGAGCCCTGGATTGAACTGAAGGATCCTTAATAATAAAAGTGGAGAGCACGGAAGAACAAACCCAGGATCAGCTTCATGCCTCAGCACACATGCACGCTCATGTATCCTCACATACGCATGCACTCACACACACAACCATGCACCCGTGTGCATACACAATACACACAAAAATAAATAAGTAGCAATAAATGTCCACAAGCATGCCCCACGCAAGTGAATGCACACACACACACACACACACACACACACACACACACACACATGCTATGGCCTTAGAGATTTCGTTCCCTGGGGACATGTGTCATGCCATCTCCAAGTGACGCCCCCCACAAGTCATACTAAGAGTCTAAAAGTAACTTCCTGAGAGCTTGCCCAAAAGTTGGGTCTATCCCCCAAAAATCTTGGCTCTGACTCAGCCTTGTGACTTTTTTTTTTCTCTAGCTGACAGATATGTTTCCAACACATGAAAGGTGGTGACAGCTCCCTTCATCTCTGGGGACCCAGACCTTCGTCAGCGTCCCGTCCCTCCCTCTCCCTGCCAGAGAGCTTGCATTCACGTCACAAAACAAAGGGTCAGCCAAGCCTTCTGGCATCACGCAGCCTCCACACTGCCTGCCCTTGGTCTTCTAAGGACTTCAGAGCAGGGGTCCCACCCAGGACTCAGGCCAAGCAGGCTGGATTGGAGGGAGTGCAGCAGAGCTGCAGAAGCATTTGCCTGGGGGCTGGGAGATGACTAAGTCAATAAAATACCTGTTACCCAAGCATGAGGTTCTGAGGCGGAGCCTCAGTACCCATGCACCTGGGAAAGTCAGGCATGGTGCTAGTGCCAAGGGAGACAAGCAGCTCTCTGGGGTTCACTGGCCGGCCTAACCTAATTGGTGAGCACCAGGCCACGGACAGATGCTGTCCCAGAAAGCAAGATGGGTTGAGAGGAACGACATCCTAGGGTGACCTCAGACCTCCACCCATATGTGCACACACATGTACGGAACACATAGACACGCAAACATAGATACACGCATTTGTGTGTCTGCAGTAGCAGCTCCCCATTTCTCCCCTAGTCCCGTTCTCAGGGGGTCTGCAAACGAATCGGTCTGTCGTCTTGAAAAGAATGCAGGGAACCAAGAGATGACTCAGAAGATGCTGTCTGAGTCATCTGCTTCCCATTGTGGACTGCAGACTACTTTTATTTGTTCACATGTTACTGGGTGAGGCTAGCCATCAAGGGCACCGAATTCTAGAAGGGGGGGAGGGGGAAGAAGAGGGGAGGAAGAAGAAGACAAGAAGGAGGAGAAAAAAAAAATCTCATTTTCTCTAGAGAACGCTGCCTTGGGTGTTATTGGACAAATCATTTTGCTTTGAGCCGGCTCTCTGTGACCCATATGTTGGCAAGAACGTGCTGAGCAGATAACCCCCCATCCCCCACCCGAGCCCCCGAGGATCTGCCCTGCTGAAATCTGAACTCGCCAAGTCGTCCTTGCTGACTTGTGAAAGAGACCTCTCCGTATGCACTCCGGCTCCGAGCGCGTCATCTGAGCCCAATCCATTCCAAATGCGGAGATACAAGATTACTACTTAACCGTAGAACAGACCGACAGGAATTTTAATCAAGACAATATCCAATAATGAATAAAGATGGAATGTCTCTTTGGAGGGAATCCAGGATCCGCATTTGGGAATTTTTAATCTCGCTCCTCTTTGAATCTGGCAGAAATATTTTAAAAACTTTTCTGACCGCGCCACGGCAAGCTGGATGCTGAAACGAGCGCTATCTAAGGTAGCAAAGCATATCATATACAGAGACGTGAAGTTTGCCAAAGCGGGGCCGGTAATTGAAGCCAGATTAGCTCAAATATGAATCAGCAGACGGGGTCCTTCAAAAGCAGCATTTAAGCGACTCTTATAATATGAGAAATGAAAGGAAGCCTACCTGACCGTGAGCAGTGTGACAAGATTATCACTCTATTTTGGGATTTCCTCTCTTTCACTGATTTTCTTCGAGGCCTGGCTTATTTCTGATCGGCTGAACAACTGCTTAATGAACCCAAAGGCAGTCATTGGAGGCCAAACAAGAGTGTCTAAAAGTCTTCTGAGGTCTGGGGAGTTGACTTAGTGGGAGAATCATTCCCCTTGCAAGTGTGAGGACCCGAGTTGTCGCCCCAGAGCTCACGTGAGGGAAGTCAGGTGTGGGAGTGAAGACCTATATCCCAGCACTGGTACCCAGAAACAAATCCCTGGGGCTCGCTGGCCAGCGAAGGCGTTGGTGGACTAGTTGGATTAGTGAGTGCTGGGCCAAGGAGACACCCTCTCTTGAAGACAAACGGGAAAAATTCCCATGGGAAACCAACTGAAGAAGGCACTCAGGCAGCCTGAACACACACATGTACCTACATATACATGCACATACACACATACACGTGGAGAATACACAGATGCACGTGTACACATGGAAAATACACACACATACACATGCACCCACACAGAAAAGCATATGCACACATATGGAAAAGTATGCACACACAGAAAAGTATGCACGCGCATACACACACATCACATAGAAAAGTATATAAACACACACAGAAAAGTATAACACACACACACATGCACTCACGCATGCATGCATGCAGGTACAAGTGCATGCACAAGTGCACACACATAGAGTTTTCCTGGCCAGGCAGGGTGATGCATGCCTAACGCCAGAACTTAGGAGGCTAAATGAGGAGGATTGCCACTTTGAGGCTAGCCTGGGTTACACAGTGAGACCATGTCTCAAAAATAATAGAAAGGTTTGTAATATCAACACTAAATATTACTAGACAGGATGTTTTCTATAATAATAATTAAAGTTTGTTCTAGCTGATTGCAGCATGATGTCCATCATTTTTAAGAGAACTAGGACCTGATGATAAATTCCAGGCTTATCATCTCTGGTTGGGCAGGGTTCTTCCACAGCCACATCACCCCACCTCTAATGGAAGAGAGTATCCACTCCCTCACGGTGACTGAACAATGTTGTGATGGGACCAGAAGCTGTGTCTGTGTCCTCACTACTACACTGGAGGCTGAGGTAGGAGATGGATCGAGTCCCCAGGGATTCCCAGCTTCAGAAAGTAAATACATACAGAAGGAGGAAGATGAAGGTAAAAAAGGAAGGGGGAAGAGAAAAGACGAGAGGAAAGAAGAGGAAGGGAAGGGAGAGGAGGAAAGAGAAGGGAAAGAAGGAAGAGGGGAAAGGAGAGAAGAAAGAAAGGAAAAGGGAAGGGAAGGGAAAGAGAAATGAAAAGGCAAAGGAAGAGGAAAGAAGAAAATGGAAGGCAAAGACGAGGGAAACAGCAGGAAGGAGGGAAAAAAGGAAAAGGAAAAAGAAAAGGAAAAAGGAAAGGAAAGGAAAGAAGAAAGGAAAGAAAGAAAGGCAAGGAAAGGAAAAAGGACGAAAGGAAAGGAAAGGAAAGGAAAGGAAAGGAAAGGAAAGGAAAGGAAAGGAAAGGAAAGGAAAGGAAAAAAAGAGAAGGAAGGAGAAGGGGCCAAGCTCCTGGGTGGAGGAAGACCCTGCAGAGCCGCACACAGGGAGAGGTGCTTTTGGAGACCACCGACTGAAGCTCCACAGCGCTTACTTTCCTCCTGGCACCCGTAGCCCTGCACTCGCGCTGATGAGCGAAACTTTAGCTCTCAGCCGCGCCAGAGCTCTAAATTAACACATCACCATGCAGTCTCCACGCGGCGATTGTGCACAGTTGAAGAAGCGTGAGCATGAGATCTCGCGAAGGATGACAGCAGTCCTCATTTACTGTAACTCAAGACCCAAGGACAAAGACAAGAACATCCCCCATGGGTGTCACAGGGGGCCTCGGCGTTCCAGCTGGGGGCGGGGGGGTTTACCTGAGGTTGGAGCCAAGGGATCCTCCCCTCACTCCTGGGCTGGGTGCTAATCTTAGAGCAGCTCTTCTAGCAAGCTCTGAGAAGCCTCAGGGTTGGGCGAGAAGTCTAGAAGAGAGGGGTGAGGGAGCATTTGGCACCTCATCTCAGGCAGTAATTCATCAATGTCTGATTTCTTTCTTTTCTCTCTCTCTCTCTTTTTCTTTTTTCTTCCTTTCTCTTTCTTTCTGCTCTTCTTTCTCCTTCCTTCCTTCCTTCCTTCCTTCCTTCCTTCCTTCCTTCCTTCCTTCCTTCCTTCCTTCCTTCCTTCCTGCTTCTTTTTAATTAATATCGCTTTCATTTTTTCTTTGACATTTTCACAAGGCATAGCCCAGGCTGCCCTTAAACTCCTGATCCTCCTGCTTCTTCCTCTTCAGCTTGCTCTACCAGCCTACACCACCCCTACCAGCTATTGTTTTTACATTTTGTTTTCCAAAGAAGAATAATAGACTGGCGAGGCGACTCAGCAGGTAAAGGTGTCTTTGCACATACCTGGAGGCCTGAGTTCAATCCCCAAAGCTCACGTGGTGAAAGGAAAGAACTTTCTTCCAGAAGCTTCCTGAGCTCCACATTTTTACTGTGGTGCACTCTCTCTCTCTCTCTCCTTCCCTCCCTCCCACCTCTCTCTCTCCCTCCCTCCCTCCCCCCCTCTTTCTCTCTCTCTCTCTCTCTCTCTCACATACACACACACATTCACACACACACATATAAATTTTTTTGGAAAACGATTTTACTATTGTTCAACTCCTCCCAAATATTCCAGATTTTGATTTCTGTATCCCAACCAGGCATTTCCAACAGAACTCCATCCATGTAGCTGGAAGAAGAAGAAAACGCCTTACCTTGGGAAAGAATTTATAGTATTCCCCAAGAATGGAAGAAGATAATAGAGTTATATACGTTTTAAGAGGTGGACCCGTCACATGTGCACAATATAAAACAGAAGGTTCCTAACGATTGAAATAGAAGGAAGGGAAACTATTTGGTAGCTTGGTGAACTTTGGCTGAACCTTCAGGTTTGGCAGGCTCTGGTGAGGACAGCCGAGGATGAGACATTGGGGCCTACATGTGAGAGGCTGACACGGGGCAGACAGCGAGACATGATATCTTATTTTTCTGAGCCATGCTGACACAAATTCAGCCCCCTTATTATTTTCTTATGCCAGTAAAAGTTGCGCTGGGAATCCCAGCATTTTGCACGCAGATGTGGAGGAGTGGGGTTGGTTTAATTTCAGTAATTTGCAGTGTTTAGTGGCAGTCCAGAGACAGGGAACATTCTTTGGCTGAATCACATCTCGGGGAGCTTTCTGACCTTTTGAGAGGTAAAAACCCAAGTCTGCAAAATGCCAGCCACTCCAAGATCCATCTGCCGTCGCCACCATTGGCTTGGTTAATGGAAAAGAAAAAGTAGAGGACTTCAAATCCTCTCCTATTGACTGATTTTCTAACTCTGTGTGTGTGGTGGGGGGTCTGTCTGTCTGTCTGTCTGTCTGTCTGTCTGTCTGTCTGTCTGTGGAAGCGACTGGTCAACCTCAGGTATGGTTCCTCAGGCACAAGGCATGGTGCTTTCTGACACAGGTCTCTCACTTCCATCTGGAACTTTCCAAACAGGCTAAACTGTCCAGTCAGCAAGTGCCAGGCATCCTCCTGCCTCTACCTCCCCAGCGCCAGGATTACAAATCCATGCCACTCAGGACCTCACGTGTGCCTGCAGGCACTTTACCCACAGAGCCGCCTCCCCAGGCCCTGTCTCTTCGTTTAGGAAAAGCTGGCTGGGGCTGGGAGGGGCAGGATCCAGACCCAGGAAAGCACGAAAACTCAAACATGGGGATAATGAGACTTGACTTGTTATAAAATACTCAGGCCCGTCTCTCCACTTGGAGAACATGTGGCTTCTAGGCTTTTCCTAAGCCTTCACAAGCATGCCGCTGGCGTGCTTCATGGCTCCCTTTCCCCACTGCACAGTGCTTTTCCTGATGCTAAATCCCCAGGTTTTTTTCTTCTTCTTCTTTAGTTTGTATGTGGGTTCCCCAGAGCCCAAGCACAGATACCTGATTTGAACATCTCAGCCACATTACTCTCCTTCGCCAACATAGGATTTGTCTACCCAGCTAGGCCTCTCGCAGGGACAATATGAAGGGGTGTTTCTTGGAAGAAAGTAAGATGTCAGTGTATGTTACAACCCCCTGGGGTAAATGGAGAACATTCAGAAAGGACTGGAGACATGTACTTTCTAATGAAATGGGCCTCAGATAATTTATGGCCCAATATTCAGGGATGAGTTTTTCTCTTTGGGACTCTGTCAGTATGAATGTGAGAGAGAAGACAGTGTACGGTTGGAGAGAACTCTTCATAATGATGTGAGGGGGGATAAAGCAAATGTTCTTTTCAGCTTGGGCAAAGACCCAAGGTGACGGGGGCCTGCCTCAGAGAAATCCCAAGCAGGAGATGAAGTCCTTCTTGCCTGTGCTGGGTGTGGTGCTGGCCTTGACTTCAGGCCCAAAGAACTCTCTCTCCTGCTCTAGAGGAGGGGGAGATGTAGGAGGAAGTGGATTTGGACTACAAAGATGGCTCGGTGGGCAAAGTGCTTACTTTGCAAGCCCAAGGATCTGGCATCCTTTCCCCAGTACCCACATGTGCAGTGAATTCAGGCTTGAATTCCCAGGGCTGGGGAGACGGGAGCAGGAGGATGCCTGGGAATTACTGGCCAGCTGGCCTAGTCCTTGACCAATTCCAGGCCAGTGAGAGACCATGTCTAGAAACAGGAAGGTAGACAGGGCCTAAGGAAGGACAACTGAGGTTGTTCTCTGGCCTCTGCACACGTGTGCCCACATGTAGGTATGCACACACACGTACCTCCCCACATGAACATGCATGCACATGCACACAAAAGATTCACTTCTATGTGTTTGTGTGTGTGTGTGCATATGTGGTTGTGTACATGAGTGTGTTTGTGCCTATATGTGTAGTATGCATGTGTATGTACATATAGCATCCATGTGTGTGTTTGTGTGTGCATTTATGGATGTAAGCATATAGGTGTATGTGTGTGCATATGTGCCAATACATGTGTGTGTACATGTGCATGTGTTCAGTGTATTTGTGAATATGTATGTATGTGTACCATATAGGCATGTACATGGTATGTGTTTGTGTGTGCACATGTGTGTTTGTGTGTGCATATGTAAAAACATGTGTGTGAGCTTGTATGTATGTACATCACAATAAACCTTTCCATACTTAAGTTGCTTCTTGTTAGGTACATTGGTCATGGCGAGGAGGAAGTAAACAAACACACTTGCTTCCATCGGAATGGCTCTAATACTGGCAGAAAGAACCACCTTCCCCTTAGGTCCTCCTAGCCCATGAATGCTCCCTAGAAACTAGCAAAGGGAACAGATGGCAGCGCTTAGGATACTGCTGTCTCCTCAGCCTTAAGTGAATTCACGTCAGTCAGAGACAAGAGGGAGCAGACAGATACTGCACTGAAGACACCAACACCAGAAAGTCTGGGTACCCAGGCTTCGGAGAAAATAGTCTAGACTCAGTGTGCTGTGTTCCACCCAGTGGCTGCATCACTTCCACAAGATTTCACAAAACTCAGTCGATCTGAAATTCAGATTCTCAAAGATTCCATCAGACGCTGTATTTAAGTTCAGGTTAAGATACAAGATGCTGAGCTAGGGAGATGGCTCAGTGGTTAAAGCCTTTACCTCTCAAGCAAAGGGACCTGAGTTCTAATCCCTAGATCCCATGTAAAAATTTCTAGGAGGATGTGCCAGCCCACCTGTTATTCTAGCCCTGGAAGGCAGAACCCGAGACTCCCTGGAGCAAGTTAGCTAGCCAGACTAGCCCTAACGGAGTGCTCTGGGTTTAATTAGAGACTCAGGCTCACAATAAGTTGGAAGAGCAACGGATGATTCACAATTCCATCTTGAACCGTCACAAGCATACATACTCAAGTACACACACACACATACACACACACACACACACACACGCACGCATGCATACATGATACGCACGCATGCATGCATATATGACACGCACCTGATATATACATACGTGGAAAAAAGGAAGGAAGAAGAAAGGAAGGGAGAGAGAAAAAGAGGGAAAAAAGACAGACAGAGAGGAAGGAAGGAAGGAAGGAAGGAAGGAAGGAAGGAAGGCAGGAGGAAGGAAGAAGGAAGAGAGGGAGGGAGGGAGGGCGGAGGGAGGAGGGAGGGAGGGAGCGGGGAGGAGCGAGGGAGGGAGGGAGGGAGGGAGCGAGGGAGGGAGGGGGAGTAGCAAAGGAGGGAGGGGAGGAGAGAGGGAGGCAGGGAGGACCGAGGGAGGGAGAGAAGAAGGGAGGGAGGGAGAGAAGAAAAGAAGGAGGAGGGAGGGAGGGAGGGAGGGAGGGAGGGAGGGAGGGAGGGAGGGAGGGAGGGAGGGAGGAGAGGAGAAAAGAAAGAAAGAAAAGAGAAAGAAAGAAAGACTCAGGATGATTTCTGTATTAAATCATTCACTGGCAGATTTGGGGAGAGGGGACAAGAGACTGACTGCAGAGCTACCTCTTCTAGGAAGGTCCCCCTCTCGCATTAAAACTGGATCAGAGACCGGGAGAAGCAGTCAGCCAACAGAAGATGAAGACGAATCCAGGACAGAAATTTCCACGGCGCACCACAGTAGTTCTCTGGGCAACATCCAGCTTTGTTTAAGAAAGAAACCACCATTTCCATCTGATAGCTATTAAAGCAAGAGGGCTCAAAGAATTACTGGTCACATTCTAACTCCACATGTCCTCAAACCAAAGCAAGGAGGAAAACTGGAAGGAGGGAGAGACAGCATCCGTCCCTCGACACTGAGACGCAGGCCAGAGCCCTGAAGCAGCAGGCATCTCCTCGGGCCTCCAGTGCCCTGGGGCCACTGTGAGGGAAGATCAGCACCACTCCCCCCCCCCAAGCAGTTCCACCCAAAGTCATTGTGTGAGGAGAGACTGTGCTCAAGTTCCCATTGGAGGCAACAGAAAAGTGGATCTTGAACTTGCACCTAGCTGCACCCCCCCCCACATGCATGTTCATGGGGAGGGGGGACATGCATGCGTGAATGCATGTTGCAGATGCATGTGGAAGTCACAGGACAGCCTCAGGTGGCATTCCTTAAGTGCCTCCCAGCTTTCGTGTGGCAGAGGGTCTCTCACTGGCCTGGAGCTTACTGTGCAAGCTCTACTAGCTAGCAGCAAGCCCCAGGGATCTGCCTATCTCTGCCTCCCATCTGGTCATGACTGGGATTACAAAGCAGCAGGGGTGTGTGTGTGTGTGTGTGTGTGCGCACTGTATGTGGATGGTGTACATATGTGTACATGTCTTAGTATATGTACAAGAAGACACCTGAGTGTGAAGCCCAAGGCAGACTACAGAAATAATCCTGGATTGTTCTACCTCCTTACTGCTTTGTTCTGGGATTTCCCAGGCTCTGCCTTCCAGGGTCAGAATTGCAGGCCATTTCCATATCCATCTAGCATTTTTTTTTCCACATGGGATCTGGGGATCTGAACTCAGGTCCTTTTGCTTGTGAGGCAAAGGGTTTAGCCCCTGAGCCATCTCCCAGTTCCTGGACCTAGTCGTTCTAGGAATCAAACTCAGATCCTCATTCTCACACAGCAAGTATGGTACTGACAAAGCCCTATCCTCATCCCTTGAGACTAATTTTGATGGTGATTCCAACAGCAAACAGAGGACTTCGTAAACTGTGCAAATCTCTCCAACAAACAAAATCTGTAACTGGCAATAATAGTAAAAATGTCCACTCCTTCAAAGAACCCGTTGCTTCCCTTGTGTCTTAGTTACTTTTCTCATTGTTGTGACAAAATACCTGACAAAAGCAACTTAAGACACAGTGCATCATGGCGGACAGGACATGGTGGCAGGAGCGTGAGGCAGCCGGTCACGTGACATCAGGAAGCAGAGAGATGAATGCTGGTGCTCAGCTCATTTCTCCTTTAGATTCAGTCCAGGGCCCCAGCCCAGGGGACGGTACCACCCACATTCAGGGTGGGTCTTCCTGCCTCAGTGAACTCAACCTAGAAATTCCCTCATCAACATCCATGCCCAGAGCCTTGTTTTATTGCTGTTGCTGATTCTAGACCCTGTCCAGTTGATGACATTAACCACCTTATCTTTTCTTGTAAAAGTTCATGGGCCCAAAACTCAGGGCTCTTTGAACCATACATTTGCTCAAGCCCATTCCTGCCCTGCACAGTGTGTCGACACTTTCATACTCATTTCACTTGTCATAAACCTAAACTTCCACTACCTCTGCTCTGCTTCTGACTCAATCCTTTGTTCAAGATGCAGAGAACTTAGACACGATGTCACAGGAGACCTCTGAGATGCACCCCCACGAAGGTGACTTAGCAGTGCTTGGGGACAGAGGTCAGAAGGAGAGATGTAGAGATCACTCTCGGGCCTGCCAGCTGGAGTTAGGACTGGAGTAAAGAGAGAAAAACCTACAGGGAGTCAGTCACGAGACCATTGTCAGTGTAAAGGGGCTCATTTGAAAACCACAGGTCGTGGGATGGGGTGTTCTGTAAGGAGAGCTTGTTTAGAAGAGGGGAAGGGGTTGAGAGTAAAGAGGAAGGAGGTAGGAAGGGGAGCAGTCGGGGTTCTACAAATATGTGAGAAACCACAGGATGGGTTTTAAAACAGAGGTATGTAGCGGTTTCCTCTCATGTCCTCCTAAACACAAGCATTGGGGTGGCCCTAGCTGCTCCTGGGGTGTTAGATGCAGGCAGAACAGGGAAGAGGGAAGAAGTCAGCAGGTGCTCTAGTCCTGAGCATCCCTCCATGGGAAACTCTCCACTCCTGCTAATACATCCCCACAGCCACCTGTGCATCTAGGGTCCCCCACCTCCGGTGTTGCCAATGACATCACTGGAGATAAGATAACCAGAGTTCATCCAAGTTCATAAAGTTGAAAAGAGTCAGTGTGGGATTTGAACTCAGCTCTTCATGTGTGTGTGTGTGTGTGTGTGTGTGTGTGTGTGTGTGTGTGTGTGTAAGAGGAGACTGGAGTGTATGTGCCTATGGAGGCCCAAGAGTGGTGTCAGGACTCATCCTGGATTGTTCTACCTCTTTATTGTCTTGCTCCAGGGTTTCTCAGGCTCTGACTTCCAGGACTCCCAGCTGGATGTGCAGACCACCGCCATATCCACCCAGCATTTTTACATGGGATCTGGAGATCCAAACTCAGGTTATTTTGCTTGTGAGGCTAAGACTAAGTCCTGAGTCATCTCCCCAGTCCAGAACTACCTATTTTAAGACACATGAGTCAAAGACTTGGCAGAACTGAGTTCTAACCTGTGGTCATGAGTCTTCCTCTAGGCCTTCCTGTCCAAAAAGAGGGGTTCAGAGATATAGTGGAAGCCCAAAAAGTGCAGATGTGTCCCCTCTGTGCCCATCCAATGTGAAAAAGATTTCTTCCTTGAGTCCAATCTCCAGGCAGAAGGGTGGAGGGTTTCACTTCCCCACTGAAGAAAGAGGGAAAGGGAGGAAGGTGAAGGAGGATGGCTGAAGAATCCGGCTACGTCAGCAGTGAACCTTCGTTAGGTCTAGTTGTCAGGAACATGAATGAAGGAGAGGCAAGGATTGATGGGGATCCATTAGCCCAGGGTTGTCCTGTGGGTGACCCCCGAAGCATTTTGAGGGCTGAACGTGAATGCCCTAAGCAGAGAGAAGCAATTAAACCTGGAGTCCCTCAAGATCCAGATTCCGGTATCAGAGAACTCCACCAAGAGACAGGCTGGAAGTGAATTCACTCCCCGGGGAAGCGGGGAGACAGGGGCATCGGGGCATCCGGGAGGCAAGGCTGGGGTGACTCTGAGCGTGCCCCTCCAGGAGGTGGGAGTGATCGCTCCCTGTCAGGGCGTGTCCAGGGGGCAGAAGCTGCAGACCCTCAGGGCTGTTCCAGCCCATAATTACCCACTCCCTTTCCTGCACTTTTAAAACTCCTGTGGTAGGTGATCATCAGCGTCTCATCTAGCACAAGAATCTGACTTCTCAGAATTAATACGTGCTTGTTAGCCAGGCCTAAGTCCATGCATCATGTCAATTACACTTGGCAGTGAGAAATGGCGTGTTGTGCAGAGCGAGTCGGAACAAGAAGACTGTGACGACTGATGAGTGTCGGAAATGTTTGGGGAAAGCAGCTGTGGGCGATTGGGGGACCATCATCTGGGCCTGAAGTCAGAGGACTTGGTAGAGAAGCACCTCGCCATCACTGCCCCCTCCCAACCATGCATGGCCTTGGACCATAGCTGCCTTTTCTCTAACGATGAGGAAGTTGTTTAGAACATGGAATTCTCAGTCTAGAAACATCTATGATAATGGGGTGGCCAGGGAGGTTTTCAGTACATGTGAGTGTAGGAGATAGTGTGTGCGTGCGTGTGAGCGGCATGCGTCTGAGTGCTGTGTGCACACATGAGCCAAAACAAGCTATCAGGTATCTTGTCCATCACCACCTGTCTTATTGCCTTGAGACATGATCACTTGTAGGACCAGAAGCTCCCTTTCAGTCAGGTTGGCCAGCAAGCTCCTAAGATCCACTACCTGTCTCCACCGCACAGGGCTGGAGTTACAGGACAGCATATAATCTGTGTGACTTTGCACATGGGTGCTGGGGATTCGAACCCAGGTCCTCATGCTGGAAGAGCAAGTGCTCTTATCCACTAAGTTGCCTCCCTAATGTGACACAACCAGCCCCAACTACCTGAGTTCTCTGTGTTGCTTCATCAAGAGTGAACCAAAAACATTTTTTGATGCTCCTTTTGTCTGGGGGACGCATGTGGTTCTGTCTCTAGGGTCCCTGCCTAGCACGCGTGAAGACCTGGATTTGATCCCCAGCACTGCATCGACCAGGCCAAGTGGTGGCCCAGCATGTGGGGAGATGAGGTGGATAGGATCGCGTGTTCAAGGTCACCCTGGGGTACATGGAGAGTTCAAGTTCAGGCCCAGTCTGAGACACATGACACTACAGCAAAAGGAAGGGTCTCTCTCTGTCTCTCTCTGTCTCTCTGTCTCTCTGTCTCTCTGTCTCTTTGTCTCTGCCTCTCTCTCTCTCTCTCTCTCTCTCTCTCTCTCTCTCTCTCTCTCTCTCTCTCTCTCTAGCTGTCAGTGTGAGCTGCTCTTGGGAAGCATGTCTGACCCAACCTTCTAAGAGGCAGCTGAGGAAATGGACTTTCCCCTTCTAGCTCTCTGGCACCTGGAAACATCAACCTCCTTCCGCGTCCTCGGTGGTGAGGGCTTCGTCAGTCACCCAATGAACTCTGTGTTCAGCTTCACTTCGGACCCTTCAAGCAATCTCTGGAAACTCTCTCTTATTTTCTGCCCACCCAGCATCAGCCGTTTCCAGGGGTGTGATTTACAGAGGACACTAGAGGTGTCGACATGACAGTCTGGGCCAAAGGACAAGCATCCCTTGAGTTCAGCATCCGTCTCCAGGTACCTGCAGGAGGACCTGGGGATGGATTGAAAGAAATCAAATGTTTCCCCTGGTGCTATTTGCTCTTAGGACAGTATGTCCTCTATAAGCGATAGTTAAATATAAATCCAGATGAGGGGAGTGAGTGTGTGAGTGTGTGTGTGTGTTTGTCTGTCCTCTTAATTAGATTGTGAGTTCCAAAAAAGGAGAGAGAGAGAGAGAGAGAGAGAGAGAGAGAGAGAGAGAGGGAGAGAGAAAAGTCTGTCTGTTTCATGTCTGTCTGTTTCATCTTCAGCACGCCTTGTGTCTGGATGGAAATCGATTCATTTTACAAAGCGTCTAGCAAAGAAATGTGGTTGCAGCCTGGCTGGGTCCTTGGGATGCACACTGACTCTGGGGACCTTGACCTTGGCTGGTGCTCAGTCACACTGTGGAGAACAGATCAGAAAATGAAGGGATGCATATCTTGTCATCTGAAAGTTCTACAAAGGCCATGAGCTAAATCAATTCCCCCTTCACCACCCCCAACACACACACACACACACATACATACACACACACACACACACACACACACACACACACACACACACACACACTCTTCTGGGCCTTGAGATGAGGGGTTTTGAGGTGGGAAGTTGCTCTCTTATACTCTGTAATTTCCTGCCTGAACACAGGACCCAAAGCACTGCAGTCAATTTGTTATGGACGGAACCCTCACAAGCCATGAATCTAAGTAACCCTTTCCTCCCTGTAAGCTATTTAGATGGGTTGTCTGTCACAGTCACAGGAACAGAGGAAAGGATGAACAGGAGAACAACTGAGCAGGGAAGGAAAGCAGGAAGGAGAGAGGGAGGAGGGAGAAAGGAAAAAAGGAATGGAAGGAGGAAGGCAAAGAGGATGAAGGGAGGGAGGGAAGGAGGGAAAGGAAGAAGAAAGGAAGGAAGGAACATCTCCCCAACCCCTAAACATTCATTCTTGTGTGTGTGTGTGTGTGTGTGTGTGTGTGTGTGTGTGTTTGTGAGTGGGTGCTCCTATAGTGGCCCAAGAGTGACATCAGGTATCATCCTGGATTGTTTTACATCCTTATTGCTTTGCTCTGCAATTTCCCAGGTTCAGCCTTCCAGGGCCAGATTTACAGGTTGCTACCATTTCCTCCTGACATTTTTACATGGAATCTGGGGACTGAACTCAAGTTTTTTTGCTTTCACGATAGAGGCTTTAACCTCTGAGCCAGCTCCCCAGTCCTATGTATTCTTTAATCAAGAATTCTTCCGTCATTTCTTTCCATAGACTATGCCAACAACATGCTCTGAAGATAATCGTGTACCTAGAGTTTCCCGGCTATTTAGCCTTAGCCCTGTCTGTGCCCCTCCTCCCACATCTGTACAAAAAGGGTTCTGAGAGTGCGTATCTCACGGTGTTACAAAATGGATCTTGTTCATCCCAGAAACATCTTGGGACTGGAGCTAGGCAGGAAGATGGCACAGTGGGTAAGAGTGCGCTCAGCAAGAGTGAGGACCATGTAAAATGCCACATATGACCCCAAGTACCTCTCTTCCCAGTTCTGTGAGGGGTGGGGACAGGAAGATGACTGGCTGCCAGCCTAGCTCCAGGTTCTGTGGAAGACCCTGTCTCAAGGGAATGAGGCAGAGTGACAGAGCGGGACTTACCAAGTCGTCCTGTGGCTTCCACGAGCACACAGGTCATTGTGTACACACATGCACATACATGCACACACATGTCCACTAGTCCAGGATTATGGATGTCTTCCTCTGGCCTCCAAACACACAGACTTGTACATGCTAGTATGCACACACTCACACACACACCCATGGCCTGCATGCACGCACACACATGTATTTGAATTACTGATCATGACAGAGGACGCAGGGTGATGTGCTGTGGTATTACATTTTCTTGCTAATTCTTCTGTCTTTATGGATTTTATAAGTAATTGCTGCCCTGGGCACTGTAGTCTTCTTAAAACACAGGCTAATTTTGATGGATGTGGTTGTGAGCTATTTTTCAAGTAATTGTTACTTTCAATTGAACCATCTCTCCTTACGGCTTAACAGGTGGCATGTTTATTGATGTCCTAAGTGTGTGTGTGTGTGTGTGTGTGTGTGTGTGTGTGGTTTCCATTCTGAGTCATGTCTGGCTTATTTTATTCAGCAGATAAACACCTCTGCTTCTGACAGATTACTAACTACAAATTTGAGAAAAGGAAATCTTAGCAGGTGAGGGGTGTAAGTGGAAGCCATTAGGAGAGCACGTGTTCTCTGCGGTCCATGGCGGAACCAAAACCAGGTGCCGGTAACAGCCGCACCACTTTCTTGCAGAGGAGACAAAAGCGCGGGCATAAGAGAGGGCGAGCAGACACTTGGCTGCAGGTGCCCCAAGGACTCCACCCTTAGCTTAGGAGATGCAGGAGGGCAGTAAGGGTACCCACTCCCCCGCAGCAGTAATGAGAGCCAAACAAGGGTCACAGGGCACAGGAGTTTCCTTGTCTATGTGTCTGTGTATCCATGTCTACGACTGGTTTCACATTTCACCAGTCAGCACAGAACTGTAATGACTTCGCTCTCTCCTCTGAAGACTTTAAAGAAAGGGATTCCGGAGTTTCCAAGGCCCATGCCATCTTTGTTCAGATGGTGACAGTTTCACAGGTAATTTGTTGCAGGTTTTATGTAGATAACTTGTAATTACTTCCTTTGCCTGATCTTTAGCCACTGCAAACACAAACATAAGGGCTACAGATGCAAAAAAAAAAAAAAAAAAAAAGAAGAAAGAAAGAAAGAAAAAAAGAAACCACAATGGATCAATGTTACAATCTAATTACTGTAATCTGCTGCCTGCATGTCTGTTTAACCACCCGTGTTTCACACCTACTTATCCAAACGAGTCACCTGGGAAGACTAGAGAGGTGACCAAGGGACTGTGTTCTCTCTTTCTCTCGCTGTGTGTGTGTGTGTGTGTGTGTGTGTGTGTGTGTGTGTGTGTGTATGTGTGTGCGCGCGCGTGTCCCTGTGGAGGCACAAGGATGAGATCGGGAATCATCCTAGACTGCTCTACTTCTTTATTGCTTTGCTCTGGATTTTCCCAGGCTCTGCCTTCCAGGAAGCGCGGATCACCATCATGTCCACCTGACATTTTTACATGGGATCTGGGGATCCAAATTAAGGTCCTTTTGCTTGGGAAGCAAATGCTTTAACTCCTGAGCCATCTCTCCAGGCCATTTTTTTTAATAAAGTACTTCCTTTTGAATTAATTTTTTTCTTCTTTTAAAGTTTGTCTCTATTGATTTATTAAAGCAAGAGACAGAGATAGGGGAGGGAGGGAGGGAGAGAGAGAGGACACATACTTGCAACTCTGTGCGTTTCCAAGGATTGAATTCAGGTCACCAGGTTTACAAGCAGGTACATCACCTGCTGAGCCACCTCACCAGCCCAGGACCATGTTCTTGATCCCTCCAACCTGGCTTTGAAATCAAATGATCCCATATTCATATCCCGGCGTCTGTCTTTGAGCAAGGCATTTAGTGTTTCAGGCACTGGAAAAAAAGGCTTAGTTGGTAAAGCACTTGCCTAGCAAACATGAGGATATGAATGTGATCCCCAAAACCCACAATTACTTTTTTTTAAAAAAAGCAGGCCATGGCAGCACATTCTTGTGATCTGCCTAGAGACCAACAGACTCTTTGGACTCACTGGCCAGACAGCCTAGCCTGTCTGAAGAGCTCCAAGGTTGTCCTCTGGTCTCCTCATAACACATGCACACACATGTACACACAAGCATCCACACAAAGAAAAAGCAAACAGATACTGAATGTTCCAGAAGCTTCCTTTCCTTGACTATCAAGTAGGGATACCAACATGCTGTGTGACTAGGGAGACACACGACTGTCTGTCCACCCCAGATTGGAATTCTACCATAGACCACAATAATAATTACACCAAGGTCCAAGTAACCAAGCAATGGGTTTATTGGGGGCTCTTGCATAAATAAGGGTGAGGTTAACTTATAGGCACTTGGTTGGTCCCAAAGTTGTTGCACTGGAAAGTCTCATCCCTAACATGGCTGAGGGCTGCCCTGTGGCTGCATAGATGGAGTTCCTTCTTCAGCTAACCTTCCTCAGTCTGGATATCTCCCCAGACTTCAAGGCCAGCAGGACATGTACTGGGGCGCGCGTCATTAGGGCAGAATCAGCACATCGGTGACGGGGAGGGGCTCCAGGTGAAGTCAGAATCCCAAGCAAGGGTTCAAGGATCTTCCTACCTCCTCCGTGGTGGTGTTGATGGCCTCCAGCTAATCATGGCTGTTCTCTCACAGGCAAACACGACACCACACAACACCAACCTCAGCGAAATTCCCTGCAGCTGAGCTGTGCTGTTAGATGCACACATACCAGAGAGGGCACGTAAGCTCTGCTGGGTGGGTATCTCCCTCGAAGCCAGGAGGGAAAAATGTGTGACCAGAACATATCCCACACACACACCCTGAGCTCTCCTTCTCTCTCCAATCGGGTGTCTCAGCCAGGCCAGACTCAGAGGTTGGAGCTATGAGTGGGATCAGTAAACTGAGGCTGGAAGCGAGACCATGGCACCCTGTGCCCTGGCCAGTCCTTCAGCTCTCTGCGACCTCTTGCGTCAGTCTGCCAGGCATCCTGGAGTCTAGAAACCCCGATGCCTTCAGCAAAGATGCAGACCCAATTGTAGGGCACACCTGCCTCCTCACGGTGCACGCCGCACGCCAGGCCATAGGGCTGCTCTCGAACTTCTCAACCAAGGCGTGCCCGACGCTGGGAAAGAGAGAAAGGGGGGAAAAATGAGAACTCACTCTGGAGGCGATGACATGGCTTGGGCGTGCCCGTGTGCTCCTGAACTGCCTCTCTTTGATGACTGATCCTTGGCAGAGTCGTCTTCTATATTGAAGTCATCCTTCATCCACAGTCTCTAGATGCATGAACCCTCTTTCGCCTCGGATAGAATCCAGCCCCCAATACCCCCACAGCATGCCTGCCTTGCCTTTTAGGAGGGTCTCTGCCTACAGATCGAAAGATTGTTAGAGTGGGCTGGGAATGTGGCTCAGTTGGTAAACTGCTTACCTAGTGTGCAGGAAGCCCAGCGTTTCGTGCCCTGCAGCCCTTACATTGAGTGTAGTGATGGGCGTCTGTCATCCCAGGACTCTGCAGGAGGATCCAAAGTTCAAGGTCATCCTCTTGCAGTACATAAAGAGTTCAAGGTCAGCTTTGGCATCATGAGACCTTGCCTCAAAAAAAAAAAAAGTCTACAAAAAATAAAAGAAAACAGAAAAGGGGAAGGGGAGGGAAGGGGAAGGCAGAGGAAAGGTGAAGGGGAGGAGAAGGGAGGGGAAGAGAGGGGAGGGGAGGAAGAAAAAGGAGAAGGGGAGGGAAGGGAGAGGAGGGAAAAAGACAGAAGGGGAGAGGAGGGGAGGGAGAAGGGTCCTGCTTATGTTAGTTGACGTGGGAAGCTCTGCCTGGTGTGGGTGGCATCTTCTTTCTGGTCTGGGTCCTGGAATGTACACATGAAGAAAGGCCGCTGAAAACACGCACTCGTTCCCTCCCTGCTTCCTGACTGTGAGGCGATGTGAGCAGGGCGTGACCTTCCCCACCATGCTGGACTGTGCCCTGGAACTGTGAGCCAGAATCAACCTTTCTCCTTACGTTACTTTCAGCAGGTGTTTTATCACAGCAATGGAGGAAGAAAGACAGCAGGCCTCCCTTTCTCAGTCCACAGATTCAGATGCTAAGGTTTTTCAGAAATGCCCTCATAGACACATCCAGAAACAATGCTTTATCAGCTATGGATGCCCCGTAGCCCAGGTGAAATGTGCTGAACTTAACCATCCCACCAGCCACCTCCATTGCAAAAAATTTCCTGGAATTCATATCTGTTGTGTGCTTTGAGTGCAAACCATCCCCCGTGGGCTCACATATATGAACACCCAGACTTCAGCAGGGGGTACTGTTCAGGCAAGTGATGGAAACTTAAGGAGGTGGAGCCTTTCTAAAGGAAGTACATCACTGATAGCAGGCCCACTTCCTGTCTCCTCACTACTTCCTGAATGCAGACACCATGTGACCAGCTCGCTGTAGCCACCATTCCTTCCCTACCATGATGGACAATGCCTTTGATTATGATTCAAAATAAACCCACCTTCCCTTAAGTTGCTTCTTGTCAGCTCAGGGAAATTTGCGGAAGAGGGGGCGGTAAGATTGTAAGAGCACTAGGATAGGAGGAGCAATGATATGCAAGATACTCCACACAAGTTAGGGGTGAAGCAGTCATAATTGGACTTTGCATGCCTTGCGCAATGTCCAACACACTATTGACCCCACAAAGTCTAGCATGGACTAAAGGCGCTAGGATCCTTAGAAGCAAAGGATTAACAGTCACAATAGTGTTCCTATACTTAAGGGGAACACAAGAAAGAGTTCTAGGAATTGCCACTGAGTCCTTACACCTCATCAGAGAAGAGGACCCAGAGGAAAATTTGATATACTCATTAAAGGATGCTTCAGAGATGGGGGGAAGGGGCACTGGGAGAAAGGGAGGGAGGGGAGAAAGGAAGGGGCAAAGGGGGGAGGGAACAGGAAGGTCCAGGGAGGGGTGGAGGGAAGGAGGGGATAGGGGTTCCTATTACGTTTGTATGAGCAGAAAAATAAATAAATAAATAAAAAGAAAAAAAAGTTGCTTCTTGTCAGCTATTTGGATATAGTAACAAGGGAAAAACCTAATACAGAACCTCCAAGAGGAATGGAATGCCAGTTCCCTCCAGAGAACAACTTCTTACACACACAAACACACACACACACACACACACACACACAAATTCAGGATGACCCAGCATCAAGTTGCCTCAGACCTACGAGGCAGCTGCAGCCCCAGACTCTCTGCCAAGAGAATGAGTGACAACTACCTAGAAGGCCTTATAGCTGAGTGCTATAACCTGGGGTGACCAGTGTGGTGCAGCCCTAGGGATGGTGTTAAATAGTTAAATACAGGTGTCAGCTTGACAACTGAAGATTTTAGCTCTGGGCACATTTGTAAAGAATTAGTAGTTAAACCCTGAACAAAAGCTTGCAGGAATTTGTCTAACTGATGTAAGGGAAACTCAGTTATGGTGGATGGGATTATCCCATAGGCAGGTGGATATGGGAGGGAGTTGATTAAGTAAGATGATATTCTTGGGCACACTTGGCCAGACCTCCTAATTCGGCAAGTAAGTATTGTCCCTCTCAGTAGTCATATGGATGTGTGGATATGGTGTGGTCAGTTTCCATGACCCCCCCCCATGTTGGTGTGGACTCTCCTTCCAAGCTGGACTGAAAACTGTAACCAGACAACCACAGGCCAAAATAAAACCCTTTGTTCCTATAAGTCCTGTGGTCATGAATTTATTAGCAACATGTAGAGTAACTGCAATAGACACTGAGCTGCTAGCCTTGTAGGCACCTCTGATTGAAGAGGGGAGGGTGTACCCAGGGACATAGGCCAAGTATACATAAACCAGGACAATGTTTCCAGGGTGAGATTTTCAAGACCACCTGATCAGAATTCACAGAATTCACAGCTAATTCACAGATTCGAGGACAGATGTGGGAGTGCCCATAGAATCCTTGGGCCAGGTCCCAGTAATCTATTTTTATAAAGTTACTTGTCCTGAGCCTCATATAATGATGGAAAAAAATGAGATGTGGTTGGAGATGAAGTTTGAATGAAAATTTTATCATGTAGAGAGACTAAGCAGAGTCAAGAAGGTTCCTTCTGATACAGACATTTTGGAATTTTGGAATCCTAAGTACATGGGGCCAGGCAGCTTCTTGTCCTGTGGTCTTTCCACGTGTACTAACATGGTGGCTGTTACTCTCCTCTGTTGCTGTAAGCCAAGGCTCATGCACAACTTATTAGAGAAAAAGAGATTTATTTGGATTGTGGTCCAGAGGGGATATAATTGGTTATGGCAGGAATCACATAGCAGAAGGCATGGCTAGAGGCGGAATCAGGAGGCTGGTTCAAGTCACTGAAGCCATCAAGAGACAGAGAGAGCAAGACCAGACTGAGAGGAAGTAGGATGGGACGCCCAAACCTCAAGACCCAGTCCCTGTAAAAGGCCTTCTTACAGCAAGGTTCTGTCTTCTAAAGGTGCCATCATCTTCCCAAACACCAGCTAGGGATGCAAACACTTAAGCCTGTATATATGTGGAGGACGAGGGGGTATCTTGAATTCAAACTGTGACATAACATGATATCATCTTGAACTTTGACCCTGATTTAACCTAAGGAGGTTATGAGTAGTAATTTGAAAATTTACATTCTAGAGGAAATCTCTTGAGACTCAGAAAGGAAGCAGCTCATTAGTCTCAGGAAGTTCCTGAAAATAAGAAAATACAAGGGTGGGATTAGCTCCTTAAGATAAAAGCAGCAGGCAACTGTTGCTGGAGGAGATTCCCTGGCCAGCCAGTCTGGAGGAGGCTCTGAGCAGTCCTGCAGTCTGAGGAGACTCTGAGCAGTCCTGCAGTCTGGAGGAGACTCTCCTAAGAGCAAGTCCTGCAGCAGAGAACTCCGGAGGTGCAGCTTCCGTGAGTCTCACCCAGGCTGGGGTGGGCTTTCTGGTGACATAGCTGCTTCTGAGTTATCACTGCTCCTGTCAGTCACCCTCACCCTCTCACTCCTGTAGGTAACTCTAATAGGGTTGGACTTTGATGTAAATTGTACTTTGATCTGTCCTTGATCATTGTCTGGGATGAACAGATACGTGTGTGGTGTTGCCCCAGGAAAAGTGTCTCACGCACAGCAACCCTCCAAGGTACAAACATGTACATTCTTTTTTATGTATTTTTTTAAAGTTGCATACATTAATATGGTAAATTTATAATATTTTCGAGCTTAGTCTCAAACCCCATTGTGATAGTTAATTCTAGGTGTCAACTTGACATACCTGGCATTAACTAAGATTAGCTGAGACCACCTGAAGAGATTATCTGGATAATACAAAGATCAGCAGCCCTAGATCCCATCGGAACCTCCATAGATCCCATTAGAACCTCCCAGTAGCGGAGCCGATAAAAGAAACCACAGAATAGGAGACTGGGAAGAGGAGAGACTCCCCAAAACTGTCATCTTCCCTCCTGCTGCCTGGTTTCTCCAGCCCTCCCCTTCTCCAACCCTTCAGCTCTCCAGCCCTCCAAGTCTTCAACATGACTAGAGACTCTCCAGGAATCCTCCAGCTTTCGGCCATCACCCACTGGCCTACTGGACTGAGCAGCTACTGGCAGCCATCGTTGGACTACCTTGGCCATATCTTATAAGCCAACTCAATAAATTCCCTTTATACATTGTCATACTTATGCACAGTTGTCAACTTGACTGTTGAGGGTTTGAGCTCTGGGCACGTTTGTGGAGAATAGCAGGTTAATAGCCCAACCTGAAAGAGATTGTCTAGTTGATGGGGGAGGCTCAGTCCACGGTGGGTGGGACTAGGCCCTGGAATAAAATATTGAGAGTCTGTTGAGGAAGTTGTCATCCTTGTGTACACTTGGCCAGACATGCTGGTTTAGCAAGTAAGGATTTTCTCTCTGTCAGCCGTTATGTAGTGAGGTGTGGCCAGTTCCCTTGGCCCTGGTGTTGGTACATGCTCTCCCATCAAGCTGGACTGAGAACTGTAACCAGTAATCATAAGAGAAAATAACCCCTTGTTCCTTTAAGCTGTGACTCTAGAGAATGCTGACTAATACACCCATCCTCCTTTTCCCCCTTACAACTCTTCATCTCCCCAGCAGTCTCCCACCTATTTTCCAATCTTTTCACTCGTACAGCCTACTGTGCCTCATCTAGTCTATTTTTGATGACATGTGCCTGACATGATCCATCAAACATCGTAGATCAGTGAGTTTTGATACACTTTTTCCTGGAATTATGCACAGCAATTTCCAAAACCCAGGCTGCAAAAAGTGAATGCCCACACAATCACCTCCTACCTCAGGAACCTTAGATAAATGTTTCCCTTCTCTGAGCTTCAGTTTCCTGATCATAAGAAGAACATATACAAGGTTGCACATCCTACTAAGATGAACATTAGTTACAGTCACACATGTAGAGGCTGAGAATGTAGCTTTGTGAGATGAGTGCTCGCTTTGCATGCCTTAGAACCTTGAGTTCAATTCCCAGCATGGCACAAAGCTGTTGTGGTGGTCTATCCTGATCAGGATTTTAATGTCATCCTTGGCTATTACGAAGTTCAAAACAGCCAAAGTCAGACCCTGTCTCAAAAAAAAGAATGGTCTGGCGATATGGCTCTGGGGTTAAAGCCTTTGCCTCCCAAGAAGAAAGGCCTGACTTCAGATCCCATGGTAAAATGCCAGGTGGATATGGCAGTAGCCTGCAATTCAGGTCCTGGAAGGTAGAGCCTGGGAAAATCCATATCAAAGCAATAAGGATAAAGAGCAATCCAGGATGATTTCTGATGTCACCCTTGGGCCTCCACAGACACACACATACTCAAGTGCCCTCTTGTACACACACACACACATGCACGCACACGTGCACAGGCACACACGCAAATAAATAAATAAAACTGGCAAATGAATAGAAGGTATGTGTAGGGTCTCTAGGCTGCCTGCAGCAAGCTGTTTGGTTTTTTTGGTTCTTATCTCTAAGGAATCACTTCCTGACTGCCCTGTCTTCTCAGAAGTTTGCATCCAGTCTCTTTCAGAAGACTCCTAGCCCCCAGTCACCCCAATTTCCAGACCTGTGTTGGGCTAGTAAGCTTCGAGCAATAGTCTTTACCCTGAACTCTTCCCCAGCCAGCCAAATGCTACATAGAAATCACGACCATACCTCGGGATGTGTGAGTGCAGGGAACCCTTTCCCCTTCAGCCTGCAGGGAGAGGGGGGCGACAGGGGGCCGAGGCTAGCACCTCACTTATTTCTAAGTAGCTCATATGGCTTCATTTAGCACCCACTTTTCCAGTGGGAGCCTGCATGTTAGCACCTAGGGACACCTGGGTCCAATTAGGCCGGCCATTTCCCTAACGAAATGATGGTCCCCAAAGAACAGACCTCCACAGACCCATCCCAAGCCCACAGAGAGCTGGGGCTGTGTTCAGAATCTAAACAGCAAACAAAGCAGGAGCTGGAGAAGGAGAGGCGGGGAGAGGGGGTTGAGAGGGCTTCCCGCTAGCCCAGGAAGGGAAAAGGCCCCAGAACACCTGGTGACCCGGTGAAGCCAGCCGCCCAGATGTTCCGCATTCCTCAGTGGCCACGCTGGACCCCAAATGGAAGCCAGCTTGGCCCAGGGCTCCAGAGGGCGCTGGGGCTGCAGGGTCACCTTTGCGTTGTCTTGGTGAGATTTCATGGTCCGGCAGGTGGGATGATTCGCTGAGGATCTCAGTGGTCCACCCCCTGCTGGGAGGCAAGTCCAGCAGGGCATGCTGCTTCCAGAGTCTTCCATAGCATTAGGAAACAAAACAGCCTCCCCTTCCCCTCTCCTCCCAGAGGTGCTTCTGACATATTGATCGGAGGAAAGTAAATCACTATTCTCTTATGTAGTTGCAGCCGGCCCGGCATGATTTCCCATGCAGGGCAAATGGGCCTCTCAGGCCCAAGGCAGAGATGGAGAAAGCAAAAGGGCTGGAAACCACCAGAACATGCTGGAATTGTGTTCTCAAGTTGAATGTGTGTGTGTGTGTGTGTGTGTGTGTGTGTGTGTGTGTGTGTGTGTGTGTGTTACATGGGCTTCCTAGAGCCCTCAGAAAGCAGTCCCAGTAAAACCTGGTTTTACCATATTCTCTCTCTCTCTCTCTCTCTCTTTTTGTGTTGTTGTGTCCACAGGTGTATGTATACTTACATGTGTATGCATATCTATAACTGCCAAAAGTTGACATCGGTCACTCTCCCCCCCTAGTTTTTAATACAGAGCCTTTCACTGAACCCGGAACTCACTAATTTAGCTAGGCTGGATGAGTGCACCTCCATGTTTGGTTCTTTATGTGGGTTCTGAGGATCAAACTCCTGTCCTCATGCTTGCATGCAAGCACTTTACTGACTATGCTAGCAATACAGACCCAATGTGCTTCAGAATACCATTTATTAGTTTGTTTTTTCCTCTGTATGACTCACTGCGGCCAGTAAAATAGCTCAGCAGGTCAAGGCACTTACCGCACAAGCCCAGGGACCTGAAGTGCATCTCTGGAGTTCAGGGAAAAAGCTGAATGTGATGACACTAGTCTGTAATCCCAGCGCTCCTGCCAGACGGGAGATGAAGACAGGAAGCTCGCAGGCCTCCAGCCAGGAGTACTAAGTGCGGCAGAAACACAAAGAGAGACCCTGCCCCCAAGAAGAAGTGGAAGAGAGATGCAACTTCTGAAAGGTGGTTTCCTATCTCCACACATGTGCCATGGTAGAAACAGGGAGAGAGAAAGAGCAGTAGCAGAAGAAATCACAGGCTAGGTGGACAGCGGTAATATTTCAAGTCTTTTTCAGTGTATCTTGAAACAATTACTTCCCACACATTTAATAACAGCTAGCATTTCCAAGGTTCTCTGTAACCAGCTTACTCTACAATCTCCAATATTGAGGAACATCTTAAAGCTTTTTTTTTAAAAAGACATTTTAGCAATGAAAATTAGCATTTTAATCATTTTCGTATGTACGCTTATCTCGTTTTTTTTTCTGGGTTTGCATATGTGTGTGTGTGTTTGTGTGTGTATATTCACATGTATAAGCACACCTGTGTGTATGACTGCACATGCATGAATGCATGTGTGCATGTGGAGCCCCAAAATTGATGTTGAGTCTTTCTTCATCTCTCTCCACTTTTATTATCCAGGCAAGGTGTCTCAGTGGGACCCCAAGCTCACTGATCAGTTAAATTACCTGACCAGCGTGCCCAGGTGTCTGTCTCCTGAGTGCTGGAATGACAGGTGACTACCATGCATGCCTGGCTTTTATGTGGCCTCTGGAATCCCAACTCGAATCCTTATGCTCATGGGACAAGTACCCATTCTTCTGAGTCCTCCCAACCCAGGTTTATTGCTATTAATAGAAACAAACATGTTCCTGTGGTCAGTGTTCATTCACAGTCACTCTTCCCCAAGCATTTTGCCTTCAATTTGCATTACTATCTATATCACTTACATCTGTCTATCCATCATCTATGTACATATCTATCATCTGTCAATCAATTATTTACTTTCTATCTATCAGGTGTCTACCATCTACCTATCATCTATACTCTATCATCTATTTGTTTTCTCTTTCTCTCCATCATCAATCCATTGTCTGTCAATCCACCTATTATCTATCTGCAGTTATCAACCATCTATTGACTCTCATCTATGAATCATCTATATCATTTATCTCCTATATACTTATCATCTACTATCTATTATCTATCCATCTATCATCTATTTATCTATCTATAATCTATAATCTAACATATCTGCATTTTCTATCTCTATAATCTATCTATATATGTTTATCTATTATCTATCTATATCTATCAATCATCTATCTTCTATCATCTGTCATTGATCATCTGTCAACATATAATCTACTTTGTATCTATCTTATCTAACTTCTCTCTTTATCATCTATTCATCCATCCATCCATCTATTCATCCATCCATCTACCATCCATATCTATCAGCCATCTATCTATTATCTCTCTGTGTCCATCCATCAATCATCTATCTACCAGTCACATACTTATCTTTTGTCATCGATCTTTCTCTTACACAAACATGCACAGAGAACACAATACATCTGCCAGGGGATTCTGAGTCCTGAGAACATACAAAAGTCTGAACAACCATATGAGAAGACTTGCTGTCTACACAGAGTTCCCGACAAAGAAGTCAGTGGAAGGGCAAAGGATTTCAAGAAAGATTGGAGACTGGATTCTTTCCACACACAGGCCCACTTGGGACCAGCTCCCACGCCGTGAAATGCAAAGGCCACTGGAGGACTCACAGCCCTCCAGAAGCATGAGCCCCACAGGATGGGGGAGGAGGCAGCAGGGCAGCCAGGACAAAGCAGAGGATAGCAGGGGAATGGATCTAACTGAATTCAGATGGGACAACTTAGAGCCTTCAGCAGGAGTCAGAGGGACAAAGACTGCAGAGCGTGGAGACGCGCGATGCAGGACCGGGAGTTGCTGCTAGGAGCCCCGACCACCCAGTACCAAGAATAGAGAATTAAATCCTCTGATGAAGGGCCAGTTCTGGGTCAAGCCACTATCCGTGGCAGCAGAGAGGGGGTCCCTAGCATGACCAGTGGTGGGGAATAGGAGATAGGAGGAAGAGGGAGGCTTGGGGCAGGGAGAAGGATGAGACTCAAGGCAGGAGAAAGAGAAGCCACTCTTGGTGCTGTGATCAGGAGACAGACCAGTCAATCCAGACAGAGACAGACACGAAGGAAGCCAGAGGGGAACATCTGTGTCCTTTCCAGCACTCTCCACCTTATTGCTTGAAGCGAGGTCTCTCAGTGAACCTGGAGCTCACTGACGGGCTGGGCTGGCTGACAAGTAGCTCCAGGGATCCCCCTGCCTCCACCTCCCTAGTGTGGAGAGTATAGCCAGGCCCACGATGCTCAGTTTTTTGTTTTTTAACAAAGGTTCTGAGAATCCAACTCAGGTCCTCGTGCTTGCACAGCAAGCACTTCATTGACTGAACCATCTCCTCAGCCCTCTTTAGGGGTACTCATGAACCATGATGAGAGGCTGCCTCACACTGAGCCAGTATCCTCCTCACACTGAGCCAGTATCCTCCTCACACTGAGCCAGAATCCTCCTCACACTGAGCCAGTATCCTCCTCACACTGAGCCAGTATCCTCCTCCACTGAACCAGTATCCTCCTCACACTGAGCCAGTATCCTCCTCACACTGAGCCAGTATCCTCCTCCACTGAACCAGTATCCTCCTCACACTGAGCCAGTATCCTCCTCCACTGAACCAGTATCCTCCTCACACTGAACCAGTATCCTCCTCACACTGAGCCAGTATCCTCCTCACACTGAGCCAGTATCCTCCTCACACTGAGCCAGTATCCTCCTCACACTGAGCCAGTATTCTTGGTAGAGCCCAGTCTAGTCCCCACGGTCATTGCAAGAGCCATACCTGAGTTGCTTTTCCACCACTTTGCTTTCCCAGATAGGCATCCAGTCCTGCTCCCAGGAGGCCAGTGACTACAGGCAGCAGGACAAGATGTCTCCATGAATCAGCTTATAGATAGATCCCTGCCTCCCCCTCCACCCCATGCCTTTGCCCCAACCAGGGACCGTGGCAGACATAACAAAGATAAGACCCAAGAAGGAGCCCCACATGTTAGGCGACTGGATGCTGTTTCACAAGTGGCTTTCTAAACATCGTCTCATGTGGCCAACACTTCAAAACCACCCCGAGCCCTCCCAGCCCTTGATCCAGTACTAAATGAGTCTTTCGGTGCCGGGAGCTTGTTAGACATCTGGTTCTACTTGACATTGAAGGGGGCGAGGGGAGGGGAATATTGGGTCCCAGTTACAACTCAAACCAAACCCTCTAACTTAGAAATACGCTTCGAATCCAACCCCGCACAACTGTATTTGAAAATAATAATGGAACTGCAGACTGTCAAGATGGAAAAGATAACCACCAATAGAGACAAGCTGCAGAGATCGGGCACCTTTCTTCAGTCCAGCAGGGGGTGCTACGGCTGCTCCACACCCAACCAGCCAGTCCCAACACCTCCAAAGTGCTCGCAGCAGAGGTCTGAAGTCAGAGGGTCCTCTCTCAATCTTGGCCTTCCTTTCCCCACCAATAGTCATAAGGATCCTGGTTCTTCCTCAGACATTATTATATTAACTATTCACTGGCATGAATAATGAATAAATATCTACTCACCCCAGACAGTGCATCAACCAATGACAGACCAAAGTAGTGACTCCAGTACAGTTCAGCTTGCTGGGCCAGTGCATTTATTTGGTATTCTTACAGACATATGTGTGATACCCAAATCACTTTATCATCACAAACTTAAGGAGGTTAAGAAACTTAGGAAGGAGGGAAAGAAAGGGAAAAAACAAGGAAGGAAGAAAGGAAGGGAAGAAGGGAGGAAGGGAGGGAAAGAAGAAGGGAGGGAGGGAGGGAGGGAGGGAGGGAGGGAGGGAGGGAGAGTAGGTGGGTTAATTGTGGTTCACAGTTTGAAGGCACAGTCCATCATGGGGGGGAAGGCATGATGGCAGGAGTGAGAGGCAGCTGCTCACGTGACATCCAGTCAGGAAGCAGAGACAGATGCATGCTGGTGCTCAGCTCACTTTCTCCTCTTTATTCAGTCCAGGACCCCAGTCCAGTGCATCCACCACTCACATTCAGGGTAAGTCTTCCCACCTCAATGAGCTCTACCTCTTAGTCCCACAGCATCTCTACAGTACCCTCATAGGAAACACGTTTTCTGACTCATGGACGTTCCAGATAGCTAACATCCAGACTCTGGCAATCAATACTAAAAATCTGAGCATGACTTTTTAAGCTGCCAATTGACATGCCAGGGATTAGCCTGTAGGCATAACTATGAGGAATTATTTAGTTAAGGCAGACCTCTGAGCAAGTCTGTAGCAGAGTGTCTTGATTGTATGATTGAGGTGGGAGGACACAATCCATAGTGGGTGGGATCCTTCCCTGGGCAGATGGATAAGATGGAGAGTGCCGTGGTTTGAGATGTAAGTTGTCTCCCACAGACTCATGTGTTTGAATAAATCTTCCTTTCTCCCTTAAGTAGCTTGAGCCTCAGTGGTGTCTTACAAGAATAACCAATACAGAGAGAAAGTTAGTTGGCCTTTGGCATGTGAAAGGTCTTTCTCCTCTGCTTCTGCTGAGAATGTGGTGTGGCCTCCACTCCTGTTAATATGGTTTCTGTCGTGACAAACTGTAACCTGGAAGCATAAGCTGGAATCGAAAATCCCTTTGCTCTCCTAAATTATTTGGATCATGTATTTATTCAAGCAACAGAATATGGAACTAAGACATTAGATAAACAAAAATGTCATCAGGATATCCTCACTGGGTCCCCATCCACACTGGGCCTCTTCGTGGAGACCTCAGGTCAATGTCAGGAACCAACCTTCCTCATTCTTCCATCTTATTTTTAAGACAGGGTCTCTCATCAAACCTAGAGCTCACATACAGGGCTAGTCTGGTGAGCCAGCTTGCTCTGGAAATTCCAAGGCTCCACCTTCCAAGGCTGGAATTGCAGGAGAGCTGCCACACCCACCTGGCATTTATTTGGGATCTGGGGATCTGAACTCTGAGCCTCTTGCTTGAACAGCAAACCCTTTAACCACTGAGCCATCATCTCCCCTGCTTTAAAGGGGTTTCTTGGGATGTCAATTATGTGAACCATTCATCCCTAGTTGTCCTCTACTTCCTAGCAACATGGGCCTCAGTCTGTGAAATCATGTACCCCTGTACCCACATGGCCTAGCTGACAGTTACTGACTGAGTGGCAAGGGATATCTAAAGAACTATAGGCTAAGGAGGAAAGTTATGGCTGTTCCTAAAAGCAAAGACAAACAAAAAGTAGTCAGTAAGTGATTAACAAAATATATTGGAGCTGGAGAGATGGTTTTGTTGGTACAGTGCTTGAGGCACACATCAGGACCAGAGCTTGAGTCCCTGGACAGCAAGGTGCCATTGCAATGTGCTTGCAATCCAGCGTTGAGGCGATGGAGACAGGGAGATCCTGGGAGTTCATTTTGGCCAGCCAGCCTGTTCAGTGAGATCTAGACCAATGAGAGACCCTATCTTGAAAAACAAGGTGGATAGTACCCAAGTTGTCTACTTGCGTGTGCGCACGCACACAATTGTACAATCACACAATTACAACAGACCCAAGCCTTTTATTCTTTGGCCTATGTGTGTGTGCTTGCGTGTGTGCGCATGCGTGTGTGCGCGCGTGTGTGTGTGTGTGTGTGTGTGTGTGTGTGTGCGCACGCTTGCCTGTGTGTATGTGCATAAGAGTGCACTCGAGTGCATGTGTGCCTACGGAGGCCCAATGGAGACATTGGCTCTTAGGTTTCCCAGGATCTGCCTCCCAGGTCAGAATTGCAGACCTTCACCAAATCCACCTGGCATTTCTATGTGGGATCTGGGGACCCACTCAGGTCCTTTTGCTTATGACACAAAGGTTTTAACCTCTGAATCAGCCATCTCCCCAGCCCCAGACACCCCAATCTTTTAAGCTTAATGTTTACAGACCACACTCCTCCACATACCAAAGTGAAATCACAGTCTCCTAGTTTTCCAAATTCCATAAGGTTCCAAACTGCAGGGCTCCCACCTACAGGAGAGGAAGGGCCATATCTAGCTTGAAAAGTGATGGTCCGAGAAACCGGGCACCGGTGAATTCCAGAACCAGAGCATTCATGAATCTTCCCTCACAGGTGACAGGGTTGTGTTCTCTCTTGAATTCAGAAGGAGAACAGGTCTGTAAGATAAATAGATAACCCCCCCCCACACACACACACCCTATACAGTATTCTATTCAAGTACAGCTTGGAAAATTAGGTCAGAAGGAGGAGGGAGGATGGTGATTCATTACAGCAGAGGCAGGATTACCTCATCAGAAATTCATAGGTAATCAGTTTCTTCCCAATTGTCATGGTAATGAATCACCATTGTTAATAAATTGGGAAGTCAGTTACACCTCCGGTACCTGGATAAACCCAAGTTGTCTGACATCTTTCTTCATTAGTAAAGAGCAGTTGACATGGACGCTGGGGATCTGGTTCCCCAAGAATCAGACTCTTACTTTTCACCCCAGGATGGAGAAAGTCACCTTTTTGCTTAGCATGACCCTCACCTTTATGGACCCTTATGTAACTCAGTCTGACCTATAGCTTGCTGTGTAGCTGAGGTTGACTTTGAATTCCTTAACCCTCCTGTCCCCACCTCCCCAGGTCCTTAAGAACCCAAATAAGGCTCTAAACCTTACGTCACCCATCAGAAATCTATCAGTGTCCCTTGAGGAAAAATCAAAGAGAGTGGCAATTTATTTATTTCATGGAGGCAAGATGAGCTCAGAAATTACTTCTGAGCACCGCTCAGCTCAGTGAGAGGTCTTTATTAGAATATATTGCCCTTCCCTGACACAAATGAAAACTAGGTGTTATAGTTACTGTTCAGTTACTGTGATAAAATACTCTGACCAAAGCAACTGAAAAGAGAGAAAGGGTTTATTTTTAGCTTACAGTTCCAGAGGAGACAGAGTCCATCCTGGTGGGTAAGACATGGTGGCAGGAGCCAAAGCTACCTTACTCTGAATCTACACTCCAAAGCAGAGAGAACAGGAAGTGGATGGAGTTATTAAACTGGCCCCCAGTGGCGTATTTCCTCCAGCGAGGCTCCACCTCCTGCAGGTTCCACAACCTTCCCAAACAGCGCCCCCTGCCCAGACTAAGTGTCCATACACATGAGCCTGTAGGGGACATTTCATATTCAAACCACCACACAAGGAAGAGAAAATGGACCCATTCCGTCCACCGCATATACACCTACCACCAACAATGACCACCTTTCGGAATCAGGTGGACTTGATTGGCCTCACAGCTGGCTGTGCCAGAAAAGTAAGGCCCAATAGACAAGGGATGGTGTGGATCACTTGTAACCCTCGCACTGGGGAGGTGGGGACAGGAGGGTTAAGGACTTCAAAGTCATCCTCAGCTACACAGCAAGTGATAGGTCAGACTGAGTTACATAAGACTCTATCTCAAAAAAATAATGAGAGGGAGGGGAAGGAAGAGCAGGGACTGGCGAGAAGACTAGGTCAACAAAGTGCTTGCTGTGGGAGCATGGAGACCTAAGTTTGGTTCACTAAAACCCACATGTTAGCAGGTATCTATCATCCCAGAAGTCCTATGGTGAGTTGGGAGAGGGAGATGGGAGAATCTCTGGAAAACCACTCCTGAGTCAGTTCCCCTGAGTTACGCAGGTACAGGTGACACAAGTTGGAAGGTGAAGATCAATGCTAGGGTCCTCTACATGTGCTCCATGGCAAGTGTGCGCCACCTGAGCACATACACACCATAGATACATACATACCATAGACACATGAACAAACAGACACTATAGACACACATACATACACATGCATGCACCATAGACACACGAACATATAGACACAACCATAGACACATATACATACACATGCATGCACCATAGACACACATACACACCATAAATACACACACACCATAGACACACACAGACACACTCCATAGACACACATACATACACATGCATGCACCATAGACACACGAACATATAGATACAACCATAGACACACATACATACACATGCATGCACCATAGACACACGAACACAGACACACACCATAGACACATATACATACACATGCATGCACCATAGATACACACACACACCATAGATACACACACACCATAGATACAGGAACACACAGACACATATACATACACATGCATGCACCATAGACACACACACACACTTTTAACACATATTAATACTAAGAAAAGAAAATCAAAACCTAAAGGCCAGCACATACCCAAGTCCAGAGCCCACTTAGCATTTCAGCTCAGTGATACAGCGGTGGGGCCAAGAGCTGTGGGAGTAAATCAGCTCCATCTCCACCGCCTTCAGGACAGACAGATCTTTGGTCATGGAATTGTCAATAATGCAAACATAACTTGGAATGCAGTTATAGTTCTGTATTACTTTTAGGACCACCAAAAAAAACACACTGAGACGAATTCTGATCTGTGTGATATGGTAATGGCATTTGACAAGTTCCTATTGACTCAAGGAAAGGGATAGAAATGTTCTTTGCATCTGATCATGTCAAAACCCTGCCAGCCTTTCTCCAGTCTCTCTCTCATGGGTGAGATTTAAAAGCCAATCCTGCGTCCTCTGTCATCTGATCCTGCTGTTGAGAGTTCAAGACGTTTCAACAATAATCTAATACAGGGGTCTGGGGTATGTGCACGAGAGAAACAGGGAGTCAGTGAGACACAGGGAGATGAGAACGAGAGAAAAGAGGGCTGAGGGGAACAGAGTCAGACAATGAGAGAGAGAGAGAAGCAATAGAGAGAATAAGCAAAGAGGAAATAGATAACAGCAAAGACAGAAAATCAGAGAGGAGAGGTGGGAGTGGAAGGGAAGGAAAGGGAGAAGAAGAGAGAGAATTAGAGGGAATGAGAGAATTAAAAAGGAAAAAGAAGGAGAGAGAAAACAAGAAACAGAATAAAGGTGTGAAAGAAAGAAGAGAGGAGTGGGGACAGGAGGGAGGGAGAGACTTGGAGGAAGAAAGAAAATGAAAGGCAGAAAAGAGAAGAGAAAAAGGGGAGAGCAGAGAGTGGATGAAAGAAACACAGAAGTAACAATGAGAGAATTAGAGAGAGGCAAGCAGATAGACAAGGAGAGAGGGAGAAGAGAAAACTAGACAGGGGGAGGGGGAGAAATGGGAGGGAGAAATGGAGAGAGCACTCAGAGACCACAAAGCATGAACCCCAAACTTTGGGGTGCCAAGCAAGTCACCTCCCAGGAGACAGATGAACGCCAAACCTGTCACTGAGCAGTGTCTCATTTATCACTTGGGAGGACGGCAGCTAAAGACGGGAGCTCGGCCCTGATACATTTCAGCACATCCCAATGTAGTGACTGAGCCTGGTACAAGCTCTGAGAGAATGACAGTCAGCAGATGTGGGTTCAGGTTCTAAGTCTTCCATGTATTAGCTGGGCTACCTTAGGTAGTCTGCAACCTCTCTGAGCCTCTGTCTGCCTTTGAGAAAATGAGTGTATGCCTTAGTTTGTGTTTGTTCCTGTTGCTAGGATAAAACATTCTGCCAAAAGCAACTTAAGGGAGGAAGGTTTATTCGGCTCACAATTCAAGCTTACAGCTTACTGTGGCAGAGACGTCACAGCTTGGAAGACTAGTCACATTACATTCATAGTTAAGAGCAGGAGCAAAGGAATAATATGTGCATGCTGGCCAGTTCTTCTCTCCCTCTCCCTCTCCCTCTCCCTCTTCCTGTCTCCTCTCTCTCTCCTCTCTCTCACTTTCCCTTTCCCTCTCCCCCTCCTGTTGTCTCTCCCTCTTCCTGTCTCTTTTCCTCCCTCTCTCTCACTGTTTCTCTCTTTTGCTCATTCTTGCTCTCTTGTTCCCTCCCTCTCTCTCCCTCTTACTCCTTTTCTCTCTTCCTATCGTCTGTCTCTTGTTTTGTGCTCTCTCTCTCTCTAGCTTTTGTTCTCATCCTCTCTCTCTCTCTCTCTCTCTCTCTCTCTCTCTCTCTCTCTCTCTCTCTCTCTCTCTCACCCTTACACCTCCTTCTCACCTCCTTCTCTTTCTCCCTGTTTCCATACAGTTCTGGATCCCCTGACTAGGAAATGGTCCCCCCAGAAGTAAGATAGGACTTTCTACATCAGTCACAATAATCAAGATAACCCTCCACAATCACACTGAGAAGCATGTCTCTCAACGATTCATCTGAGGAGATTAACTGTCATAAACACAGGAAGGCAGAGCTGTCCGGGACCAGTTGAGCAGCAGGTGTCCATGAGTTAGTTTCCTTTGTCTATCCCACCAGCACCATCTTATAGACCAGAACCTAGACCACCACGTGACTGTCTTGCCTTCAAGCAGATCACTGGGGACCAATGCAGGGCTTGGGCCAGAATGTAGACCATAGAGGTCCCCAGGAAAGGGGTCAGGCTGGGGAGACCCACCCCGGAGCCCATTTCCTCAGTGAGTTCTTCAGAAAGATACCAGCTCCCCAGAGCAGGAAAGCCAAAGGTAGGGTCCAGGTGAAGTCACACTGCAGAGAGCTTCCTACACAACCAGACAGCTCTCTGAATCTGCCTGCTCCTCAGTGCCTTCACACAAGGCACCAAGCAGCTTCCAGAAACTTCCAACGCCACTTCAGGCTTCTTGATCTTATTGAATGGCTCCTCTTCCAGGATAACAGATGGCATCTTCTGGCTCAGCTGACTGACTGACTGCTTGACTGGTTAGTTGGTAGTTGGCTGGTTGGTTGACTGGTTGGATAGTTGATTGGTTAGCTACTTCACTGGCTGACTGGTTTGTTGGTTAATTAGTTGATTGGTTGTCTTTGCTGCTGGCTAGTTGGTTGTTGATAGTTGATTGGTCCTGAGGTAGCTGATTTGTTGGTTGGCTGCATGGATAGTTAGCTGATGGGTTGTTTGGTGGTTGGTTGGCTGGTGAGCTGATTGGTTTGCCATTTGGTTGGTTAGTTTGTTAGCTGGTTGATTGACTGAATGGCTGCCTGGCTTATTGGTTGGCTGATTGTGGGTTGATTGGCTTGTTGACTGATAAATGAGTCCTTGATTGGCTGTTGACCAGTTGGCTGGTTGGCGGATAAGGTTGGCTACTTGGTAAATTGTTTGGCAGGTTGGTTAGTCAATTGACATGTTGGTCGATTGATTGGTTAGCTAGTTGGTTTGAAGAGAAAATGCCTCTCTGTTTTCATAGCTGGCGCAGAAGGAGGTAAAGCTGAGACTGTCCTAGGAAGAAGTCCTCCTACATTCTAGGGCTCCCTTCTTTCTCACTTGATGTCTCTCCAGACTATAGGAAAAAATGCAAACACTATTTAGTGAGCAACGGCTGTGTGCCATGAGTTCTGAGCTCAGTTAAAAATGTACAGGAACACCAGTAGGACTTCCAGTAGCCCGGGCTGATCTCCTGTGACCCTGGGCAGCTGGATCCACAGCCAACAACTCTCTGAACCCTGGGTGCTAAGAGAGAACCATCTATTTGCTTCACCAAGTGAACAGGCAAGCTAGGGGACATATGGGTGAATACAGGAATCCCACAGTGCAGCCCTTCTGGGGTTGAGATATGAGATATCAAAACATTGGAGTATGGTTTAAATTTAAATTATCTCCCACAGCCTCATGTGTGTTGGTCCCCAGCAGAGGGGAGCACTGTTTGGGAAGGTCATATGCATGTGTGTGTGTGTGTGTGTGTGTGTGTGTGTGTGTACACAGAAGGCACTCGAGTGTGTCGAGTGTGTGGAGGTCCAAGGATAACACTGGGAATCATTCTGGATTGCTACCCCTCTTTATTGCTTTGCTCTGGGTTTCCCAGCCTCTGTCTTCCAGGGTGGGAATTACAGGCCACCACCATTTCCGTCCAATGGAGAATCTTCCAGAATCTCTGCCCAGGTGAAGCATCTCTCCCGAGTGTATCTTGAATACCTGTTGTGTGCCTGCATGCTGATATGAATGGCAATCCTATCCTAGCTCTTGCCTGGCACACCTGTCTCCCCACTGAGCACTGCATGTGGAGTCACTAGGCCTTTCCTGGACACCATCCAACACCACATGCAGGCTGTATGCTTAAGATATGTCTGTGAAACACAGCAGAGTTTGGGTCTTAGTCTCTTAGTTCCAAGAGCTACCACTTTGGCCAAGTAAAGGTCCTTGGCTGGCTCGCCTCCTAGTCCTGACATGGTGCCACAATTCTGCTTTACTTTGGTGCTCCACAAAGCTGACAACATGCCTGCTTCTTCCAGACAGTGCAGCTGGATGGAATAATAATGGTGAAATAAAGCTTGGGTGGAGAGGTACATGCCTGAGTGGGGTTTCGTCCTTCTTTAATGTATGTGTGTATATGTGTATGACATGTGTGTGTGATGCCTGTGTGTGTGTGTGTGTGAGTGTGTGTGTTTTGGAAGTGAGTGGGCTCATAGTGGGTGGGTGTATGTACACAAGTATACTTTGTGTGTGTGTGTGTGTGTGTGTGTGTGTGTGTGTGTGTGTGTGTGGTGTGGGTGTACCTGGGAAAGCCTAAAGGTGGCATCAGGAGCATCCTCCATCACTCTTCCATCTTATTGTGAGCCTGTGTCTCTCGTTAAACCCAGGGCACACCATTAGGACTAGGCTGGCTAGCCAGGTTGCTCTGGGGATTCCCAGGCTCCACTTTCCAGGGATAGAATTATCTATCCACTTGGCATTTTTATACAGCATCTGGGATCCAAACTCAGATCCTCTTGCTGGTGAGGCAAGAGCTTTAAACACTGAGCCGTCTCCCCAACCCCTAAGCGCATTTGAGTAAAGTCTGAGTGTGTCCAAGCGGAGACACCAAGTCTGTGTTGTCACGGGTAGGGAACAAGAGAGAAAAGCTTCCATCAGAGGCAGCGGCCCTTGAACCTCGATCTTGTCTTCTTGGTCTGGCCTGGAGTGATAGTCTAAGAAAGGAGCTGAGAGAGGAAGGTGGTTCTGATGGTCAGAAGGGAACCACTGTGTGGGCAGCTGAATGTGACCGCCCACACTGGGTGCCTTGTGAGAATACCATGCTCTGGAATGTTCTCCAAGCTCTACGAGCTGACTTTTGGCTTCGATTAAGCCTGGAGATACGCTGCCAAGTCTGCAGCCCACCCGACCCTCCCTCGCGCCGTACGTGTTCTGAGCTCAGCTTGAACTTTACGACGTGCAAGTTAATTTGCATTTGGCAAAATGCAATTTCCTGTTTCTAAGAAAAAGAGACTTTAAAGATTTATTTAAGAGCCTCAAATGGCTTCCTGGACATCAAATGACTCTTACAAAGCAATATTTTAATACGTTAAGTGTAAATGAATTAAAAACACATGAACTCGATTTCCCTTAGACTGCAGATGGGTTTAACAAACGGGGGAAGGGGGGCTGGGGGATAGATGGGACAGCTTGGCATCAGGGCTTGGGAGAGGGGGGTAGAGGGGTTCTCCTTCCAAAGGTTTAGGAAAGTAGATCAAGATGTTAGACCAAACCACTCCACACTCCGGGATTCCCCAGTTCAGATTGTGTATCTCAGAGACTCTTGGCTTTATAAACAGAGGGAGGATTCCCGATCTTCCCCTCACAGCTTTCTGCCTCTGCCTGGCCAATCTCCCTCCTTTCTGCATCTTTCTCTACCCTTCCACAGACATGCACAAGGCTGAAGTTCCTCCAGCCCACTCTGAAGCCTCCAGCTTGGGCCCCATTGCTGAGACCCGCCTGAGTTCCATCCTTCTCATCCACCTCAGGATCCATCAGTGCCCCGCCCATGGCACCCTTCTCAGGACACTTGTGACCCACTCCTCAAACTCCATCACACTGGAAGAAAGGAGGCTGCTACCAGGGCCCCAACCCTCCCTGTCTACTGAGTGGGTGCAGGATGGACAACTGCTAAGGGGGAGATGGATCTGCAGACTGGAAAAGGAACCTTGGGAGGAACCATCTATCTACTCATGTGGGGTGGACTGAGGGGTCGGAAAGGGGTTGTTTGGGAAGGTGGTGGAACATTCAGAAGCTAGAACCTTGCTGAGAAAGTGGTCATTGGGGGATGAGCTCTGAGTCTTTATAGTCCCACCTATTTCTTTTCTCTCTCTCTCTCTCTCTTCCTCGCCTTCCATCTTGCCTCTCCTCTCTATCTTCTCTCTTTTTCTCTCTCCTTCCCTCCCTCTCTCTTCTCTCTCCACCTCTCTCCCTCCCTCTCTCCTCCTCTCTCTCCTTCTCCCTTTTCTTTCCCCCTCCCTCTCCCTTTCCCTATTCCCCTGACACTTATCTTCTACTCCTGCTTCCTGAGCACGGATACAATGTGATCCTCCAGCCTCCTGCCTTCCCCATCCTGTGCCTTCCCCACCATGAAGGACTCTTCCCCTCTGGAACTGTGAACCCGAATAAACCCTTCATCCCTTAAGTGGCTCCTGTCAGATTTTTTTAATCCCATAGCCGCAGAAAAGTAACTAAATGAGTCACCTACTGAGCTCACACTCAGAAGTCGTGCAATGGAGTTACAAAAAAAGAAGAAGAAGAAAAATAAGGAAAAAACTCAAAATAGTTTCTATAAGTTTGTGACTTTGTGTGAGATTGAATTCACAGCTAGTCTTGGCCTCATCAGGTCTGTGACTCAGGCCAGACACATCTCAGCAGTGCCTCATCCTTCCTTCCCTTTCTTAGCCCCCGGAGCCCTCTCTACCTTTTGTCTCAATGTACCCCTGCTGGACTGACCTCATATATATGGAGTCATAAAACAGCTTTTATGAGACTGTTTATTTCCTTTAGTATAATGTCTTTAAGCTGCTTCCAGGTTGTAGTGTATTCCACAATGACCTTCCTTTTTATGGCTGCATGCATAACAGTCCATGGTGTATAATAGCCGCCAAGATCTCTTTACCCACACATCTGTGAACATCTGGGCTGTATCCTCCTTTGGCCAGATACAAATGAACTGCTAGGAGCGTGTGTGTACGATTTGTTCGGTACCCCACTTTGGATTCTTCTAGACACAGCTCCAGAAGGCCAGTCTCTGAGTCATACGGCAGTGCTATTTTTAAGTTTTTGAGGAACCAGCATTGTGGTTTTCCCACAGCGGCTGCAGCTAATACTCCTGCCTGTCACACACACAAGCAGACCAGCTTGGAAGTGCCCACATCTGACAAACTTCTGTTCGTCCCTGGTATTTTGACGGCAGTCATCCTAGAAGCTGTGAAGTCATGACTTGCTCGGGGTAGGATGTGGATGACCCTGGTGACCAGCGACATCAGTATTTCTCTTGTGCTTGCTGGATGTTCCGTGTGCGTCTGGTATTTCACCCTTGCTTTCATGCGTGTGTGTGTGTGTGTGTGTGTGTGTGTGTGTGTGTGTGTGTGTGTCTGAACAGGTGCATGGAAGCAGGAAGTCCATGCCGAATCATCGTTCTTACTCTCTCTCCACCTTTTTTGAGCAGGAGACAGGGTCCTTCACTATACCTAGAATTCGCCAATTCAGCTAGAATGGCTGGCCAGTGAACTCCAGGGATCCTCCTGTCCCTACCTCCCCAGTGCTGGATTGGCAGGTGCACGCTGCCACGCCCCACTTTTTCACATAGGTTCTGAGCATCAAACTCAGATCCTCATACTTGCTCAGTAAGTTTTTTTACTGACTTAGACCTTCCCCTGACCCGTATGGCCATTATTTCATTAGGTTGTGATTTTCTGCTTATTATGGGCAGGAAGGTGTCCCTTAACGTGGTCTATATATTCAAATAGCTGATTAACAAATCTCTTCCTTCCTCTAGATTGCCTCAAAATTCTTCGTGGCATATCTTTGGAGGTCCTAAATAAATATATGTATGTGGAAGCATTTGCACTTAACAAAGAAAGCGTTGTCCCTGATGGAACAGCTTCCTGACAAAGTCATCATAGGCTGAAACTTGCTAATGATGAAATTTTCACTTCAGACACAAAGAAGCACAAAGTCGTATTATTTTCAGGAAAATGGGCATAACTGGATTGCAACATATTACATGGATGAAGTCAGAGGCAGAAAGACAAATATCACGTATGTTTTCATTTGTGGTTACTGAGTCATAAATAATGTGTAGATTACATGAAATTAGAAGTAAACCTGTCTACAGTGACAAAGAGGGAAGGATACAGGAGGAAAGACAGGGATATGCTCAACATATAACATATGCTTGTATGAAAACTGTAAAATAAATGAGTGAGTGAGTGAGTGGATGAATGTCCTAAATCCATGCAGCATGGCACATACCTTGTCTTGCTCAGGGATATCATAGCTAAGCCGCACTTTCCATCATGGCACTCGGATACCCACCTTACCCCAGAGTCAGACACCATCACGTCCCATCAACCTCTCTGGAGATGAAAGTGTTGGACATCTCATGGAACTTACTGGATCCCTCTAGTTAACGACAGCTAGTGTGGGCTGCAGTTTCTTGAACGAAGCTGATGGATAGAACTTCAGCATTCATAAGGATGGAATGTTGCAATCACAGAGTTATTATTAACCCCAGGTTATCTTGGTCCCTCAAACAGTTACTCGTTGCCCACTTCTGTGAGTGACGGAATGTTCTTGTGGCTGCAAGGCAAACCCTCTGGGAGGAGACAAAGAGAACCTCGGCTTCCACCAACAGAAAGGCTAAGGACATTGTCGGACAGCATCTGAGACCTGTGGCAGAGATTTCCTCCACTAACTGATGTTTCCACTAACGTATTTAAAAGGTGTCTTTTCTGTTATAAAACTGTTATAAAACTGTTATAATTCTGTTATAAAAACTGTGTGAAACTGTTACCTCATTAGGATATGGAGTTAGGGATGACCTGAACCAGCCTTCCAGGCCATGGTCACTTTTATTTAGCTTCTGAATAAGCTATCTCTTGTCCCCTTTGAGGTGAGATCTGCAGAGTAGATCTACATGAGAGACTGTCTTGCAGACTGTAATATTCTGAGCTGGGACACGGAGGTGCAGTGGGCGGGAACAGCTATAGGAAAAATGTACCACGGCAGTTCCTCAAAAACTTTTAAAAAATGACACTGCCCCTGAGACTCAACAATTTGCCTTCCAGGACTGTATCCAGAAGTATCCAAAGCTAAATACTGAATCGAATTGTATTAAATATTTAATATTTACTAAAAAAGACAGTTAATATGTCTTTGTGCCCCATCAGTGTCTAATTCAGTATGAGCATACAGTTGGTACTTAATAAAGAATGACTCAGTCATAGGACAATGTATTTATATTCCCTCAGCTTCCAATCATCTGTATTCATAAGTGAGAAGCAAGCAGGCGGGAGATAATCTGAAACAGAAGCTGATCTAAAAATACGCGCCATTGGCTGGCGGAGCTCCCATGCATTCACAGCTCTGCACTTCGGCCTCAGTGTGGCCCCTACAGTCCCCAGCCCCAGCCCACAGCTGCTCAGGCAAGTTTAGTACTTGATGACTCACCCAGCAGACATTTCAAAGTCCCTTTGGCCATGTGTTCCAGCAAATGGATTCATTTCCTGCTGTCTTTAGAATCGTGGCCTGTCCTGACTTTCTCCGTCCCTTCCCTATGGGGCTTTTGATTTACAGGGCTGCGTCAGAGAACAGAGTGTCCATCGGTGGCCACAGCCAGCTCAGGCTCCAAGCCCTGAGTTCCCCTGGTAGGAACCACTGAAAGACCTGGAAGGGAAGGACCAAGAGGCTGATCCCAACATTGCAGATTTCCTTCAGCGAGACCCCAGCTTTCTCCTTGGTTGTTTTCTCCTGTAATTCATAACAAGTGCTGGGTACAGCCGCCATTTATTGCTCTCTCTAAAATACTGTGTTCTGTGGTGTGTGTGCATGTGTGTGCACATGTGTTCATGGAATCGGGAATTCCACATTTGCCTGTGTGTGTACACTTGCGTGGTGTGTGCATATATATGCATGTGTGTGCACATATGTGTGCCCATATGTATATTGTGGGCATGTATATGTGCTTGCATGCACGGGCACATCTATATACATGTGTGCGTGTGTATATCTGTGTGTATGCTTGCATGCTTGTGCACATCTGTGTACACGTGTGCGTATGCATGCGTGTTTGTGCGCGCACGCGTGTGTGTGTGTGTGTGTTTGTGTGTGCAGACCAGAGACCAAGTAACTCTGGTTTCATCCCTCAATTTTTTTAAATGTTTTTTATTCAGGTATGCGTGTGTGTGTGTGTGTGTGTGTGTGTGTGTGTGTGTGTGTGTGTAGAACCACAGGCGAATTCGGGAACCACCACAGACACCTCCACCTCCTCCTTGTTTACTCTGCCCCGGGATTCACAGGCTCCGTCCTACCAGGACCAGAAACGCAGGCCGCCTCCGCTTCTGCCTGGCGTCTATACGTGGGGTCTAGGATCTGAACTCAGGACCTTCTGCCTGCAAGGCAGAGGCTTAACCCCTGACACCCTCACAGATTCAGCTAAGTTGTCTGGCCAGCAAGCCCCAGGGATCCTGGGATCCTGGGTTCACAAAAAATGACATCATATTAAAAAAGAAAAGCTGTGGGCTCTGTGGATTAAACCCAGGTCCTTATACTGGTAAAGCAATAGCTTCACTGACAGCTAGCTCCCCAGCCTCCAAAACTCTGGCATGTATTTTGGTCATTGCAATGTGGAAGCAATGAATGCTGTGTCCTTCTAGGGAAAGGAATCGAGAGAGGCATCTTTCTCTCTGCGTTCATGTGCATCAAGCGGTGGACCCATGAAGACATGGTCAAAAATCCAGCTGCTTGTAGACTGACAGAAAAAAGCAAAAGAGAGCCCTGGGCAGGATCTGACTGTACCCCAACCTCCAGAGCTGAGAGAATACATTTCTGTCTTTGAGATATCCAACCTGGGCATGCGAAGGTAGCAGCCCTAGCTGCCAGAGAGAACAGGTTTCATTTACAGTTCTGCATATTATACTTTCTGGATTTGCAAATATACTGAGACAGGGACATGTGGGTTCTTAGAGGGTCTTATTTCTAGGGGATTCCCAGAGCACACTGAGTTTGAGAATCTATCTTCGTGGAATCTTCTGGATCATGACAAGAACATGAACTTCTATTCCGACTTGTGGTGGGAGTGGGCAGAGGTTCTCATTTCTGTACATAGAAAGCTCTTTATGCTGAAAACCCTATGAAATGGTGTCCGTGGGGCGACCCGCACCAATGAGACAATGGAGTTAACAGCAGTGTGTCTCAGGGGAACACCCAGTCCATTACAGCTGGCGGAAGTAGATCACAGAAGGTGGCCCTTTGAAGAGACCTTATCCTGACAGAGCTCTCCGTTCCTGACTCACCACTGCAGCCACCATGAGCTGAGCTGCCCTGCCTTCCATCCATGATGGATAGAGACCCTCCCAAACACATCCTCCCTCCTTCCCTTCCTCCTTTCTTTTCCTCCTTCCTGGAACCTCATGATTTGCATGACTTCTGCCCTCTCAGACAAGATCATTTTACGAATACCAGTCTCATCAGAACAGACCCACTAGGCTGGACATAGCTGGAGAGTCAGAAACACGGCTCCCGTGGCCTGCACCCCAGGAACTGCTGCCAGCAAGGACATATTCCAGGAGTCAGGATGAAAGCACTGCCAGACATGGGGACGGGGCATGTCCCTGCCAGGGCTAGAGAAGAACCATTTGGATGCTTCCTTCCGGCAAAGGCATGTCTTCCTGACCTCCTTAGCTCTTGTGCTTGGTCCACAACCGTTAGCCAATGAATGGAGCTGCCAGGGATGTACATAAATAAATAGACGTAGTTACATGCCACATACATCATGTTCAATCTGCTGTCTGGAAAAAAACACCGACAATCTAAGAATGGGTTTATTTGTTCATTTATTTATCCATATTATTTTTTTCTTTTTGGGACAGGATCCCATGTAGCCCAAACTAGCATCAAACTGTAATGTAGTTCAAGATTGATCTTCATCTTCTCATCTTCCTGTCTCAGCCTTGGGGTGGTGGGATTGTAGGCATATGTCACTGTACCTATCTCTACACCTTTCATTTTAAGCTGTTAAAAAAAGTCAAAAAGAGACTTACCATAATTATTTCAATTTCACATTTCCTTTCATTATTAAGTAGATGTATGCATGATGTGTGTGTGCGTGTGTGTGTGTGGACACATACGTGCCGTGGCACATGAGTAGAAGGACTCATGCGTTCATGGCACCATAACATAGCATGTGTGCAGCTCTCAAGGGACAACCTAGTTCAGACCCCAGCAGCCACATAAAAGTGCAGGGCATAGAACATGGATCTGGCCCTCAGTCACCTGAGTCACCTCAGTCATCTGGCAAGGTAGAGACAGATGGATCCTTGGAGCTCACTGAGCACCAGCCTAGCAACATAATAAAAGGAGAAGGAGAGGGGACCGTGAAGAAAGACATCCAAGGTCAACCACTGGCTTTTATACGCACATGTGTAGCAGTTACTCTTCTCTGTAGCTGTGACACACCACTAAGGCTCAAACAACTAAGGGGAGAAGGAGACTTCTTCAGCTTACAGTTCCAGAGGGGAGTCCCTTATGTGGAAAAGGTATGGCTGACTGGCAGAAGTTGTGGGCAGCCTAAGGCACATCCATCAAGGAGGCTGAGAACTACCAAACCATTCACTGCAAACTGTAAAAGCAGACTTCTCCAGGAAACAGGGAGGGGGCTCAAGGCCTGTCCCCTATGACTACCTTCCTCCAACGAAGTTCCGCCTCCTAAAATGTACTATGACTTTCCCAAACAACTAAAGATTCAAACACATGAGACTGTGGGGGCAACTCACATTTCAAACCATGACGACATGTAGCATGGTGTACACACAATAAGTATATACCATGTATATAGAGCACACATACGTGCCCACCAACAATATATGTACACCGACAAATCCTGCCTATTTATTCGTAGACTATAATCCTGGTGAAAAAGTGAAACAGCTCAGTCAGTAGAGCGCTTCCCAGAAATACAAGACCCTGGGCGGAGAGCTTTTCAACAGAAGCACCAAAGCAAACTGTACCCTGCAGCCTTGTGTCTTCTGCCCAAATGCGGGGCTGGGGTGGAGCATGCAGGGGACCCCTCTGTACATGAAGTCACAGGCATCCAGCTGACTTCACTCACCAGCACATGCGGTGGGTGGACGCTGCCCTCGAAGGTCCATGTGTGGAAAGTTTACAGGCAAGCCTGAGAGAAACATGAAAAGGGTGGAGGTAGCTCAGCAGTACAGTAGTGGTCTGTCACACTTGAGGCCTTAGGGGCAAGTCCTAGCGGAAGAAAAAAAGGAGGGAAAGAAGGAAGAAAGGGAGCAAGGGAGGGAGGGAGAGAAGGAGGGAAAGAGGGAGGGAGGAAAAAGAAAGAAGCCGAGGAGGGAAGGAAGGGAAGTGTGGCGGGAGGAAGGGAAGAGAGAGAGGGAGAGGGAGAAGAGAGGGGAGGGAGGGAAGAGAAGGAGGGAGGGAAGGAAGAGATAAAGGAAAAAAAGGAAAAAGAAGGAAGAAAAAGAAAGAGAAAGAAAAGGAATGAAGGAAGAAGAAAGGAAGGAAGGAGGGAGGGGGAGGGAGGGAGGCAGGGAGGGAGGGAGGCAGGGAGGCAGGGAGGCAGGGAGGCAGGGAGGCAGGGAGGCAGGGAGGCAGGGAGGCAGGGAGGGAGGGAGGGAGGGAGGCAGGGAGGGAGGGAGAGGGCCGATGAGATGGTCAACGGGTAAAGGCACTGTCTGCACACACCCGATGGCATGCAGCTGTCCTCTGGAACCGTGGCATGGAAAGGAGAGAAACTACTCCACAAAGCTGTCCTTTGACTTCCACACATGCACTGTGGCACATGTACACACACATCATACACGCACATGCACACAGTAGTAATAAAGTTAAAATGTTAAAAAAAAAAAAAAAAAAAAGACCCTTTGGTGAGCAGCCTTGGTGCTCCTGGAGGTGGGAGCAAGATCTTGGGGAGGTTGTCCTGGGAGGAAGTTAGGCCCACCGGGACAGCCAAGGCTCAGAAGGAAGGGCGGGGTGAGGGAAGGCCCATGTGCGTGCGCTCTCACTCGCCTGGCTTTAGGACCCCAAGTCTGTGTCCAGGACCACAACACATCTTAGCATAAGTGCAGAGACAGAAGGATCTGGGAGGCCTCAGAGCCTGGAGGAGGAAAACGGAAATGTTTTTAAATCTGCCCCTTTTCCTGTCTTGCTTCTAATCAGCATTACCAGGGCAGGAGCAATGCCATCCATACAGAAGCACTGCGGTTTCTCAGCAGCAGCAGTGTCACTTGGACTGTTAAGGGGACAAACACAGGAGGCATCCGCCAAGTGTTGCCTGTTCAGGAGCCACACGTAAATCATACGGGCAGTGTCATACATTTGCCAGGAACTAGAATCGCCTAGGAGACCAGTCTCTGGACGTATTTATGAGGGAACTTCTAGACTGGGTTCACTGAGGTGGGAAGGACCCACCCTGAACGTGGGCAGCACCATCCCATGGCTGGGTCCTGAACGGAATCAACAGGATAAAGCGAGCTGAGCACCAGCATCCATCTCTCTGCCCCCTGCCTGTGATGTCACGTGACCAGCGGCCTCACGCTCCCGCCTCCGTGTCTTCCCCGCCATGATGGACTGTACCCGCAGACTGTGAGCCAGAATCAGCCCTTCCTTCCTCAGGTTGCTTTGGTCAGGTGTTTTGTCCCAGCACCGGGAAAAGTAACTAACACTACTATCCTATTAAGTCAGAGCAAGGAGGGAATGAATGAAGGAGTGGATGCTTCATTCACAGGCAGTCTTGAAATCCACACAGTCCTTTTACACTGGAGAACAGCTCCCTGTGTTATTTTTCTAGTTAACCAAACAAATGAAACCAGAAAAACGTTCCATTTGAGCACACTCTCCATCAGCTGTCCTACGCTTCCTGTGGAACAGCTTCCTTAATTAAAAGATCTTAATCACAGTGCAGTGTCTCGGAGGAGACTTTGAAGAGGAGGCCAGATCCACCAGGGTGAGGCCCAGAGAGGCTCACCTGAGTCTGCCGGCACGTGGCCACACGGTGACACTCCTCCTGCCAGCTCACTCCCACCAGTACCGTACTCCGCCCTTTGCCAGACAGCTGTCATTTGCTTTCAGACTCGCTTTCTTTGCTACTCTCCTGACACCTTCAGCTTGGTATCGGCCACTCTAATCCTTGGCCATCCCCGCCTCTGGGATTCCCTGTGTCTCTTCTTCCAATAAAGTTCCAGGGGCAGAGTTCTACAAGTGTAGAAGTTAAAGATTGGCATCTTGTGTCTTCTGTCATGCTCCATATTATTTCTTTTTTCTGTGTGTGTGTGTGTGTGTGTGTGTGTGTGTGTATGTGTGTGTGTACACAAGAAGGCACTTGAGTGTGTGTACCAGTGGAGGCCCAAAGGTAATATTGGGGATCTTCTAGATGGCTCTAATACCTTCCTGTCTTAAGCTGCTTTTGTTAGGTGTTACTTTGCTCTGGGATTTCCCAGGCTTAGCCTTCCAGGATCTGAAGTTCAAGCCGCCACCATTTCTACCTGGCATGTTTCTGTGGGAACTGAACTCAGGTCTTTTTGCTTGTGAAGCAAAGACTAATCCCGCCTCCATCTCTCCAGCCCTCCACATTATTTTTTGAAACCGAGTCCCTCACTGCACCAGAGCTGACTGTTTTCCCTAGAGTGGCTAGTCAGTGAGCCCCCAGGATCTTCCTGCCTCCAAACCCTCCCAGCATTGGAGTTACGGAGCATACCACCAAATCTGGCTCCTTATGTGGGTGCTGGACTCAGGGAGTCCGAATGCAGCTTCTCACACTTGAGTAGAAAGTACTTTATCCATTCCATTACCTCTCCGGCCCTGATTTTGGAAGTTTTTTGATGAGTGCAGTTATTTGGCTGAAGTATCAGTTCCTTTTCTCAGAGCTGTGACAAAACACCTAACAAAAGCCACGTAAGGCAGGAAGGGCTTGTGACTCACAGCCCATCATGGCGGCCAGAGCCTGAGGCAGCTGGTCATGTGCATCCACAGTCAGGAAGCAGAGAGATGAATGCTGGTGCTCAGCTCGCTTTATCCTTTTGATTCAGTCCAGGACCCCAGCCCAGGTGGTGCTGCCCACATTCAGGGTGGGTTTTCTCTCTTCAGTTACACCTTTGTGGAAACACTTTCCTCAACACATTCAGAAGCGTCACTGTGGTATGTAACCATAGAAACTAGCTGCTCCCTGGGAGCGCTTCTTCTACCCCTTTTTGTCTTCTTTATACCCAAGCCTTGATTATGCCTCCTTTTTTTATTTATTATTTATTCAATTGTGCGTGTGTGTATGTGTATGTATGTATGTGTGTGTGTAGAACCATGGATGAATTTGGGAACCACCATGGACTGCCTCCACCATCTCCTCCTCGTTTACTCCGCCCCGGGATTCACAGGCTCCGCCCTACCAGGACCAGAAACACAGGCTGCCCCCGCTTCTGCCCGGCATCTATATGTGGGGTCTAGGATCCGAACTCAGGACCTTCCGCCTGCAAGGCAGAGGCTTAACCCCTGAGCCACCTCTCCAGCCCTGATTTTGCCTTCTTTGACATCCAAACAGACTGCTCCAAATCCCCCTCCTCTGAGCGTTAGACCACGATGATGCTGATAGTGACGGTCGCTATCAGTGACGCTGATGGTGGCGATGATGGTGGCCAAGTCTCCCTACCATGTGAGGTGTTTTCCTCCCCTCGTCCTTGGGGAACCACATCCACACAGCCGTCGTGTCAGAATTGGGCAGTCATTCTCAGACCCTGACTTTGTCCACATCTATTCCCTCCTCCCTGAGAACAGCAGAATAACAACTTTGAATCAGGCTGGTTCTCCAGAGGGCCATATTTCAACAAACAACATGTTAGTGTCATGTGACATACTTTGGGTTAAAAAAACTGATCTGACCCCAGTTTCTAAAAGGTGGGGGTGGTCCAGATGTCTGTGGGAATTTAGAGGAGAAACTAATTTTGAGAGTCTGAGGCCAAGTCTGAAGTCAGGGACCTGGCCACTGAGCTCTGCAGGTGGGGAAAATCTGGGCCATCCCCTGCTTATTGGCTATGAGTGCAGGTGGGTCACCAGGAGTGTGAGCTCCAAGATTCTGGGAAGGAAAAGACAATGCTTTCAACTTATAAAGACTTGTAAAGGTATTCTCGATAGATAGATAGTGTTGCAGTCAGCCTGCATGGTTGCTGATAAATGACCATCACACAGCTTAAGGAAACAAGGAGTTTACTTTCTTACGATAGTCCGGTTACAGTTCATAGTCCAGCTTGACAGGAGAGCACACACCAACGCCAGGGCCGAGGAAACTGGCCACCATAACAGCTGAGAGATGGACAATCCTTACTTGCCAGACCAGTATGTCTGGCCAAGTGAACAGAAGGATGCCAACTCTCTCAACCAGCTCTCTGTGATTTATCCAGGGCCTAATCCCACCCACCATGGGCTGGGTCTTCCCCAGCAGCCAGACAATCTCCTTCAGGTTTGCTCTGGGCTTAACTCAACCATCAACTCTCTACACCTGTGCCCAGAGCTCAAACCTTCAAGAGTCAAGTTGACACCTGTGCTTAACTATGACAGATAGATAGATAGATAGATAGATAGATAGATAGATAGATAGATAGACAGACAGACAGACAGACGGATAGATGATAATGAATAGACATAGATAGATGGATGATAGAAAGACATTAAATAGATAAATGGTAAAGAGAGGTGATAGATGAAAGAGTAAATAGATAGCTAATAGATAGATAAATAATTGATAGGTAGGTGGATGACAGATGATAGATAGGTAACAAGTAAAATAATAGTTAGATAGATGAGGAGGATAAATAGATAGATAGATATCTGAGTCTCAGAATCTTCTTCAAGCAAAATGCTGGTGAAGAGCCCCAAACAGAAAGACACCATCCAGCTTATAGAAATCACTGCTCTGTAGCAACTGGCAGCTCCCTGTAGCTGAGCTGACAGATGGACATCAGGACATGCCTCTGTCCTCTTTCCAAGTCCTGGAAGTTGACCACTACTCTGAGGGTGACTCCAAGGGGGAAATGTTTCTGCTAGAACATTCCAGGAGGGTGTAGGCTCTGAATCTTTACGAGCAGTACACACACTTCTGGGCCTCACCCGCAGGGTGTTTTCTCAGGGGTTACTGGAATGTGACAGGAGGGTGAACTTAGGCATCCTTGAGAGAACACGAGCATCTACCCTGAGCTTCCACGACATCCCATAAACAAACAGGGGAAAGGTGGGCTCGTCTACATCTGATTTTCCCCCATTTTGGAACCAGTTTTTATGAGGTGCAGGTTTGTGCTCTTGAACACTTTATAACCAAGGAACATCCCTCCTCAAAAAGAGGAAAGGAGGGCTGGATGGATGACCCAAGGTTAAACAACTTCTGCTTCACAAGAAGAAGGACCTGAGTTCTAATCCAAGATCTCACATAAAAACACTGTCCAGGAACGGCAGAAGTCTGTACCTCCAATAAACCCCAGAGCAAAACAAAAAGGAGGTAGAGTAATCCAGAATGATTCCGGAAGTCACCCTTAGGCTTTTTCACAGGCACATGCACATTCAAGTGCCATCTGATATGGGGGGCAGGCTAAATGATTAAATAAAAAGAGGGAAGGAGTGTGTCCTAGGGGAGATAAGAAGGGTATTTTTCCTCACGTCACCTTGATGTCAAGAGTAATTAGCTTCAAGTTGTGCTTGATCCAGAAGTTCTAAGGATATGCCCACCGCATGGTCTTTCTCTGCATTGTGTGCTGCCCTTTCTTTTCAGAAATGGTTTTCTATAGCCTAAGTGGCTCCTGGAAGTCTCCAGACCCCTTGCAGCAGTAGAACAGGATAATTGATCTGTACAGATCCTAAGAGGGCTCTCTATGCAAGCCTGAGGATCTGACTCTGATCCCCAGAATTCACATGGAAAAAGAAGAGAAGAGAAGAAAAAAGAAAAGAGAAAAAGAAGAAGAAAGAGAGGAAATAGAAGGAGAGGGAGGAGGGAGGGGAGGGAAGGGGAGGGGAGGGGAGGGGAGGGGAGGGGAGGGGAGGGGAGGGAGGGAGGGGAGGGGAGAGAGAGGAGAAGAGAGAAGAGAAGAGAAGAGAAGAGAAGAGAAGAGAAGAGAAGAGAAGAGAAGAGAAGAGAAGAGAAGAGAAGAGAAGAGAAGAGAAGAGAAGAGAAGAGAAGAGAAGAGAAGAGAAGAGCCATTGTGGAAACTCATTCTGGTAATCCCAGCACTGGGGAGGCAGAGACAGACAGTCAAGTCTCTGGTGCTCGATGGCCGGCCAACCTAGTCCAATCAGTGAGCTTCAAGCCAGAGAAAGAGCCTACCTTCAAGGAGGTGAGCTGCTTCTGACGCAAACAACAAGCATATGAGGTTGTCTGGCTTCCACATGCTTGAGCCCACAAATACATGTGCACCTGCACATGGGCGCACATATGCACAGAGAGAGAGAGAGAGAGAGAAAGTTCCAGAAGAAAATCTAATAAGTTCTCTGTTTCATCTAGACTCAGTATGACCAGTGCTTAATCAGTTATCAAGTCTGGTCAAGATTGACTATAGGCCCATCTTCAAGGGAAAAGATGAGGGGTTCCCTAAGGGGAACTCTAAGATGGTTCCCTAAAGGTGGGTATGCTGAGGCCCAAACCACTGGGGAACAGGAACCACTTGGGAATGCTATGGGCAAACTGTGGCCTACAGATGCTCTGTGTGAGGCTCACACAGTGTGGCCAACATGGTCTTAACTAGCCACATACAACATGGCCATCGCAACATACTTGCTCACCATACCCACAAAGGACAGCAAGTGTGATAGTGTCTGTCACAGAGTCCCACAGGCACAAGTCTCCTGAGCAAATCCACTTCTCGAGATCATCCTGCAAATGTCCTCACCTGCATGGCATTCTGGGAAATGACTTCAAGACTTGGTCATTCATCATGGCAGGCACAGTTTGGCAAGAATGAAAGACAGAAAACCACCAAAATGCCCATTAGAGAGGCTGAGTGAAAGAACATGACTAAGGTTGATTTAAAGACTTCTAGGAACAATGAGGAAAAGGAAAAAAAGATTGTCTCTTTAGGGACCAATATGGAGCAATTTGCAAAAACATTTTGTTGACTGAAAAAATAAAGCAGAAATACAGTATAAAGGGACTGGGGAGATGGCTCAGGGGTTAAAGACTTTGCCTTGCAACAAAAGAACCTGTGCTCAGATCCCCAGATCCCACGTAAAAATGCCAGGTGGAAATGGCAGTGACCTGTAATTTTGTCCTTGGAGCCTGGGAAACCCCAGAGCAAAGCAATAAGAAGTCCAGCAAACTAGGACGGTTCCTCATTCACCCTTGGACCTCTACAAACACACACACTCAAGTGCCCTCTTATACACACACACACACACACACACACACACACACACACACACACACACACACAAACACATGCCAAACATTGTTGTCCATGAAGCAGACACAGGAAGATCCCTAGACTTTGATGGACTACCACTTTAATTGAATCATTGAGTTCCAATAAATAATAGTGAGAAAGGTGAAGTTTTGCTTTCAATGTATAGTCTAAAAGAAAAACCACAAGAAAAATAATTCAACACATTTCTTTCTTCAATTCTTCTTTCTTGATGCTGAATTTCTACTGTTAAAAAAAACCATAAGATGTCTCAGAGAGGTCTTAAAGGCCCCCAAACATTATAGACTTTTGCCATTGCTTTTGGTAGCTCTCCAAAAACTGTTAGTAAGACCTTATTACTGAAGATGCAACACAAATGGATCAGAGAACACAACAAAATATATCAATTGGAAGTGGTCTAAGGAATTTCTCCTTGCCTGGACAGCTTACACAGTACCAAGGAATTTGTAGAAGCTTCTGGTGGGAGAGAAATAATCACAAGCTCCATCAATGGCATGAGATCTGTAAGTTGCAATATAAATCACCATGGCAACAGGGGACCACCAATGTGATAGTGGCATTAGTATCAAGGAGATGACCAACAGCTTTCTGATTGGACTCAAGACCCACTTGTCAGAATGTTACATATCCCTGTTACTATAAATTAGAACAAGAACCTAAAAAAAGGGAAGGAAAAAGATCAGTAGAGAAGACAGCCAATAAACCTACAGGGGTCCATGAAAGCACACAGGCAGAAGGGTGGCAGGGAGTACGAGGGAACAGTGAAGGGAAATGAGAGGATGGAAGAGAGGGAGAAGGAGGGAAACTGGGATGAATACTCAATATGCTTATAAAAGTAGAAAAAATTTTTAAAGATATCTCAGAGACTGAAGGTATCTGCATGCAAACCTGGCAATCTGGGTTTAATCCGTGGAGGCTACCTGATAGGAGAAATCTAACTTCTGAAAGTTGTCCACTGACCTCCACATGCATGCCTCGAAGCATGCATCCCTCCTCCTCTCCCCTCCCCTTCTTCCCTTCTCTTTGCTTCTCCTTTCCTTCCCCTTTTCTTCCCTTTCCCCTGTCCCCTACCCTCCTCTTCTCTTTCCTTTCCTTCCCTTTTCTCTTCCTTTTCTTTCTCTTTTCCCCTCCTCTCTCTCCCTCCTTTAAAAATTAAATAATTTTTTGAAATTATTTTAACTGGGGCTGGAGAGATGACTCAGAAATTGAAGTGTTTACTGCCCAAGTAAAAGGACATATAAAATTCCTGGTCTGTGGCAAAGTGCCTGTAATATTCAGCCCCAGAAGGTGGAACCTGGGAATCCACAGAGCAAGTTGGCCAGGCAGCCTATTCCTACAGGTAAGTTCTGAGTTTAGAGATCCTGACTCAAGAGAATAAGATAGAAGGGCAATTAAGGATAATTTCCTGCTATTGACCTCAGGCCTTTACAAGCATAAGAGTCAGGTATATATGCACCTACACACACACACACACACACACACACACACATACACAAAACTCACACACACTTGGATGCAACCCATACACAGATGTAAAAAAATAAACACATAAATATAAACTTTCATCAGATAAAGAAAATCAGAGAGAGTCCAATAGAACATTAAAAATGTATATTTTATTTACTTTGCGAGGGCAAGGAAAGAGGAAGGAGAGAGAAGAGAGAGAGAAGAAAGAGAGAGGGAGAGAAGATCCCTGGCACATGGGTTGGAGGTCAGAGAACAGTTCTTGAAAGTCAATTCTCACCTTCCGTCCAGGTTAAGATGACTGTGTCTCCTACATGAGAGACAAGCAGCTTCCCGACAAAGGGACCCTGGAAGAGAATGAGGCTAAATCCCTAGTGGTTGGGAGCAGGATGCAGCGAAGCAAGAGGCCAGCTGGGGTCAGGGCACCTGGCGGAAGCCCAGGCTCCGCCCCATGAGGAGGAGGAAGAGGGACTATGGGTTGGTTTTAAGTACAGCGATATCCCTTTGCTGTGGTCAGCTGGGTTTCAGGAAGTCAGACCAAACCCCAAGCCAGCGTAATGACAGGCCCCGACACCTGGTGGCTTTGTCTTCATGGGCCAGAGTTTGTGGCCTTCCAGTTATAGCATTTCTGCCTTAAAAAAGGGACAGCTCCTGAGGAAGAAGCCAATTACCCCGACACCCTAGATAATTTATCCCTCCTCCTTTTCCTCCTCCTCCTCCTCTTCATCCTCCTCCTAAGTCTTGTCCTGCAGTGGGTGGCAACCGGGTGGCGCCTCTGGCAGGAGCCAGGCCTGCCTGGGCCTGCTCTGCCCCTCTGTGACCAGCTTGGCATCTTGGATTTTCGGAAAAGCGTGACTTTGCAATTGCACAAAAGAATTGCCAGGAAGGAGCCAGGCCCACAGGAAGAAGTCTTGGAACCCCCCACTGGCAGCTCCATTTGTGGGTGTCCTGGCTCTCCTCCTGCCAGCAGTCTGTCCTCAGCGTGTCCCCCTTTCCAGAGCAGCCCCAATTGGAAAACTAGGTGACTCTCAGGCTCTGCTTCCCACCCATGTAGGGCACCTGCCAGACCAAGGTGGAAGTAGGCAGACCAGAAGCAGCTGTGGGCAGCACCCGAAGTAGAGCTGATTTATGAAGCTTCTGAGCAGCACAAGTGCATCTGCGGGCCAGTCTGGACAGCATCATGCAAACCTCTAGAAAACTGAGGGGGGCTAGAGAAATGGTTCAGGGATTAAAGCCTTTGTCTCACAGCAAAAGGTACTGAGTTTGGATCCCAGATGCCACATAAAAACACCGGGCAGAAACGACCCGCCTGCACCTCCAGATCTGGTGGGCTGAGCTTGGGAAACCCCGGAGCAAAATGATAAGGTGGTGGAGCAACCCAGAATGATTTCCAAGGTCACCCTTGGGCCTCCACAGGCACACACAGTGCCCCCCTCCACACACACACACATGCGAGCTTGTATACCTACACCAGCCCCCTCTCCTCAAAAAATGAGGTGTTTTGGGAGATTTTTGGTGGCAGAAGACATACTCGTAACTTGGGTCAAGCTCTACCAAAATTAAAAGTTAAAATTAAAAACAAGGGCATGAAGATTCTGCTGCTTTTCAGCTGTTCTTCCAGTTGAATTTAGCAGGAAGATCTTAAAAAACAACCTTCTATTGCTTTTTTTTTTTTTTTTTTTTTGCAAATTTTCCAGCCAGGGATGACCTTGAAGTTCTAACCCTCCATTCTCAGGCTTCCAGATACTGTGAATACAGGTGTATACCACCAGGTCTGGCTTGTGCAGTATGGAACCAGACCTCCAAGGCAAGTGCCCTACCCGATGAGCTACACCCCCACCCCCCTGTTGACTTTTTTCCAAAATTAGCCCATGTTGGCTATTTTTTAAAACTCAGAATAAGGGCTAGAAAGATGGCTCAGGAGTTAAGTCTCTGCCTCTCAAGTTGAAGGACCAGAGTTCAGATCCCAGACCCCATGTAAAAACACCCAGTGGAAATGGTGGCAGCCTGTAATTCTGGCCCTGGAAGGCAGAACTCGGGAATCCCCAAAGCAAAACAAAAAGGAGATATAGCAATCTAGGATGAAAGTCACTCTTGAGCCACTTCAGGCACACACAGTACCCTCTGATATGCACAGACACACCATACATACACACACACACCAAAAAAGTTAGAATACAGAAATAAACAACAGAGATAATGTAAAATAACCCTCAACCATTCCTAAATAGTTGGTATTTGATATTTAGTATACAACGCTAAGTCTCTTTTTCTCCCATAATAGCATCATGAGGCATAGGGCAATTTTGATTGTATCCCAGCTAGAAATAGGTGCCAACTTAACAACTGAAAACTAAACAATTATGAAGAATTGTTTGGTTAAAGCAAGACTTAGAACAAGCCTACAGCAGATTATCTGATTAATATGGTGTGATCCAGCCCATAGTGGGTATGACCATTCCTTGGGCAGATGGATAAGCTAAGGGAACTAGTTCAAGATTTTGGCAGACTGGTGAGTTAGCACATGGTTCTGAGCTCTTCCTGTGGATATGGTATGGCTACTTCCCTTGAATTTAAATATTGACATGAACTCTCCTGCCATGTTATATGCAGAAACTGTTAAGCCAAGAATGAACCCTTATCCTCCGAATTTATTTGGCTCCTATATGCATTCATTCTACAACAGTTTGGAACTAACATAGTTTGGAAGTTAGCTTCCCACTTGCCTTCTCATACCCACCTTTCCACACTGTTAGATATTTTCTTAACATCATCTTAATTAGTAGGACAGAATTCCATCTTTGGATAGACCACAGAGTATCTAGCCAGTGGCCTTTCTCTCCTCCCTGTAGGCAGTTGATCTTATAAATATTACTTCAGGTAACATCTTTATATAGATGTCTTTGTGCACCTGTTCATGTATGTGCAGATTTGTATGTGTATGCACTTGTATGTAGATGTCAAAGGTTCGTGTCAGGTGTCCTCTTCATTTTCTCCCCATCTTAGTTTACTTTATTTTATGTGTTCGTCACTTATTTGAGAACAAGAGAGGGGAAGATACTCATAAATGCCATGGCACAAGGGCAGAAATTAGGAGACGATTTCCAGAAGTTCTCTTCACTCTGTGGACTTTGGGGAACTGAACTCTGGGTGAGACATCTGGCTGACTCCCTCCATCTTATTTCTTGAGGCAGGGTCTCTCACTAAATCTAGAACTCCTTGATTCAGTTAGGTTGACTGGACAGCAAGACCCAGCAGTCTCTTGTCTCTGTTTCTCCATGCACTAGGATTATAGGCATGCACCACCACACCCAACTTTACACGTATATATGTCAGCTCTGGAGGATTGAACTCGGGCCTTCATGGCAAGCACGTTAGTGACTGAGCTATGTCCCTATCCCTAATTCCTGCCCCTATTCTCCTTCTCAGCCACTGAGAAGGAACAGCTCTCTCCGCCATGCCGGAAAACCACCTCACTGTATCATGGGCCCAGAAGCAGCGGAGTCCAGTGACGATGGACAGAAACATCCAAAACCGTGAGCCCAGATAAACCACCCCTCCTTTAAGCAGATAGTCACGGGGCTTCTTGTCTGGCAACAGAAAGCTGACCAGCACAGTCTCTGCCAAGGGGGCAGCCTTGTTTCCCACTTCATCACCATCCTCATCATAACCTGTGCATCTCTCATTGCTGCACCAAAACACCTGGCCTGAGCTACTTGAAGGATGAAGGCACTCACAACTATATCAGGAGGCTGAGTGTCACAGATGTGTCAGGATTCTCACTCCCCACTGGGTATCTGATAAAGAGTCAGAACACGGTTCCAAAGAGAACCTTCTAGAAGCTAAGAATCAGTCCTTACTATTCCCTGGAGAAGAGCTCACAGCTGCTGGTTTACCCCAGGTCATTGGCAAAGCAATGGAAAACTCCTGGATGTGTGTCCCCAGGAAAATGTCCTATACGCAAGTCACTGCCATGAAAGGGTCAATATTCCTAGGAAAAGCAGACTCAAGTACTGAAATGCAGATCCAACTCTCTCTAGTGCAGTTGCAGTGGGAGAAGACACATGCACCACAGACACATGCTTCCAACAGACACTGTAAGACCTGGAGCTGTGGTGGGGGAAGGGGTGGTGATTAACTACATCTGAGTCCATGTGCTATCGGGCTCCAATGGAACCAACTGAATAGAAACTCAGGAGCTAGTTCAGTGAGTAAAGCACTTGCTGAACAAGTGCTTTGTATGTGTATGCACTTACGGAAACTAGCAAGGAGGACTTCTGCAGCCTTGTGTGTGTGAGCACTTGGTCCCCAGTAGGTGGCGCTATTTGGGAAGGTTGTGGATCCTTCCGGAGGTGGAGCCTGGCTGGAGGAAGGACTGAGTCTTGGTTTGGATAGCCCAACTCTACTCCTTTTTGGTCTCACACTTGCCTTTACTCTCTGGACCTCCTGATGGCTACAGTGGGGTGGACCAGCTTCCTGCTTCTGCTGCCATGCCTTCTGCCGTGCATTCCCCGCCACAACGGATTCTACCCTTCTCTGAAACCATTAGCCAAATAACAGATCCTTTCTCTCTTAAGTTGCTTGTGTTGGAATAGTTCAGCACAGCAACAGAAGAACAACTGCAATAGTTTTACACAAAGAGAAAGAGAGATTATTTTTATTGTATGTACGACGTCCAAGTCAACATTTGCCTACACTTCTCAGACTTCACCTTACCTTAAGGATCTGGCCTCCATGACCACCACGGAATCAGTCATAGAACAATCACTGCATGGAGAGAGAAGCTTCCAGGCCAGTTCAGACAGGAAGCCAAGGGCAGGCACACTTTGCCGGAGAGAAATATTCTTGTCACATAAGACTCCCCATTAATCAAAAATCACATTATGGCTCCTGGAATGAAGTTCCCTTTACTCTCTTTTAGAATGAGGTAAGATAAGATAAAATTGGTAATTGCACGTTCTTTTCCGATTCGAGATAATACAAAAGTGGTATAGAAATTTGACTTAAAAAGCGTATATTCACTGGGCTAATGGGCTTCCATTATGCAGCCTTTACTTGTTCATTACGATTTTTGCCACATATGGAGAACTTTAATTGGAAGTTACATAGTACATTGTTCCTGGATGTTAGCCGAGGAGGAGCGTTTTTGATAATCAAAGGAGTAACAGAAACCCAGGATGTTACAGATAAAGACTTCCCCCCTAAGACTCAGTTTTGCCAGCCTCCAGAGAGAGCTCTCTCCTGGACAGGTGACCTTCAGGTTACAAGGAAGGGTCAATTTCATAGTGACAAAGCTTACTTTGTGCAGTGGTGAAATGGATGACCAAAGGATTCTAAGTCATATGTTACTAAGTGTCATTATCTTATTTATAGCTCAGATTTCAAAAGGCAGTTGATGGGATGATTCTCCCTGTCCAGAGTCAAGGAAGACAATTCCCAGAAGCAAGGCCACCTTCCATTAATAGACTAATAACAATAGGCTGGTCTAGTGAGATTGTTTTCTTTGTACAGTTAACAGATTATGCCTTAATTACTAGTAATTAATGCCTATTAATCAATTAAATCATATTCATGATGCTGACATCAGTAAGCCTAGCCCAAGCAGTAGCTTCACAATGGAATACTCCCAGCCAAAATGGAGAACTTCTCACACCCCTATCAGAACGCATGCCATCAAGGTGGAACTGCGAAGGACCTTGACATGGCTTGCCAGTGGCTGAGTGGATTGCACCAGCTCTGGGTGGACTTGGTTTTTCTCTGAGACCCCAGGTGGAGAGGGCGTGTGACTTAGGAAGAACAAATGCGCAGTTTAGTGGACTGTGTTCCTCCTTTACCTTCCTCACCCTGTGAAACCAAAGCATCCAGAGCAGAGGTACTTATACAAGTTGATTCTTCAGCTCTGACTTTTAACCATTAAAATGAGAACAGGTTCATTTATATTTCAGAAGTGTACATGAGCAGCACGTGGTGCAGCAATGCTACAAGATATGGTGCTAGTGACATATCATCATATTACCACTATCACCACCACCACCATCATACCATTACCACTACCATCACCACCATCGTCATAATCATCATCACTATGACCATCATCACTGTTACCACCATTGACAGCAGCACCAACATTACCATCATCATAACTATCATCATCATCACATTCACCATTATCACTACCGTCATTATGACTATCATCATCATCACAATCATCAACACCATCATAACCACCACCAACATCATCACCATCATCGTAACTATCATCATCATCGCCATTACCACCACCATCATTGTAACCATTAGTATCATCACCATCATTACCATCAACACCAATATCAACATAATCATCACTATCATCATAACCATCAACACCATCACCATTACCACCGATATCATCCTCACCCCATCATTACTATTATCACCATCACCAATATGACTGTTATCACCATCACCACCATCACCAGTATCAATACCATCACTGTCATCATCACCAACACATCATCACCATCATGATCAATACCTTCACCATTACTACCACTGCCAGTATCATCACCTTCATCATCACACTGTCAGAGATACCACAGGGAAGAATCAGAGTTCCGCAGACTGGCCCATCTGATCGTCGATGACACATTTCAGGATCCCAGTGTATTGACATCAAGGGTACAAACTGCTCCCAGCCTCTAGAAAAGTAAAGGACACTTTGGACTGAACAAAAACTGATTTATGAACCAACTCTACTAGTCAGACTTTTGAGCCACAGAGACAATATACCCAAGAAAGGAAACTAAAAGAATTTATTTTTAATTTTATTGTGGCGCATAGTTTCAGCCCATCATGGCAGGAAGGGCATGTCGGAAATGAGCATCTCATATCAGCAGCACAGGAAGGAGCAAAAAGGAGTATGAAGAGGACCGTGGCAAGTGAGCCCTCCGAGGACAAGTTCTTGTGACCTACTTCCTCTGACCAGGCCCTGCCTCCTCCTCCCTTTCACCACCTCCCAATAATGCCATCGTGTCAGGAACCTGCCAGGGATTAAACCACTCATTAGGTCAGTCCCCATGAGCTCATCTGCTCTGGACGCATCATCACTGACACACCCAAAGATGCACTTTCCCAGTTTATTAATCCGGTCCAGTAACCATCACACTGGCTATTCACTCTTCATTTGGCTTGTCCCGAGGGACCACATGCATTTACAGAGCTTGGATCTTCTTCAGAGAAGCAGGTCGTCTAACTCAGCTTGACTCCTTGAAGTGAAACCCTGGGGACAAGACAGTGTGGACAGCAGCCACGCCTGGGAAATCACCAGAGCTCCAGCTCCTTCCTTCTCCTAAATCACCCCCATGAGTAGAGAGAACACTCAGGGTCAGGCTGCAGCGCTGGGTCGGGGGCAGTCCTTGAAGAATGCGAGTAGGTCTATGACCCTGGTCTAAGTGTTAATCCCTAAGCAAACCTGCAGGAGATTGTCTAATTGATGGGTAAGACCCAGCCCACAGTGGACAGGACTGTTCTCTGGACAGGTGAATAAGATGGAGGGAGCTGGCTTAGAAAAAGTTTTGGCATTTTTCAGCACCAGACGAGGCTGCTGGGATATTCAGCTCCTGAACTGAACTGGTAAGACCAGTGAATTCCATGAGCATTAGCCCACTACTGTACTTCTTTAGCTGGTTCAGGGAGTTGGCATTTTTGACGTATTTGGACAGGCATGCTGTCTAGCAAGTGAGATTTGTCCCTCTCTCAGAAGTCCCTTGGGTATGGTGTGGCCAGTTCCCTTGATTCTTGATGTTGGTATGTGTTCTCCTGCCAAGCTGGATTAAAGACTACACAATCATAAGTCAGAATAAAAACTCCTGATCCCATAAGCTGTTTGGTCATGAATTTATTAGCAACATGCAAGCAAACTGAAACAGTTCCCAAATACTCCATAGCAACTGCTCTGTGCTGTGGGTTGGACATGAAATGTCCCTATGGGCTCATGTGTTTGAATGTTTACTCCTTGGAGGCTGGCACTGCTTTTGGGAAGGTTGTGGAACCTTTGGAAGGTCAATTCTTGAAGCAGGTCATGAGTGGTTGACCTTTAACAATCATACTTGCATCCAGTTCTGATCTGTGTTAAATGCACACTGGTGTGCATGATGGAAGGAGCCCTACTGTCACTCCTTCTCCAGCATGATCCTGTTGGATTAAAATAGCTCTGGAACTGGGACTCAAAGCAAACATTTCTTACCCCAAGTTGTTTCTACTTGCTAGTCCCAATGGTGCCAAAGTAACACTGAGGAAATGAGAACATTGTGTCAAGACAAAAGCCCTGATGACAAGAAGGGTTGACTAGGGCTTACATGGTGGGGAAGGCATGGCGACAGGAGTGCAGATTTACTTTCACTCACAGCTCGAGGACACAGTCCAGCATGGTGGAGAAGGCCTGGGGGCAGGAGCATGAGGCAGCTGGTCATGTGGCATCCGCAGGAAGAAGAGAGATGGATGCTGGTGCTCAGCTCGCTTCTCCTTTGATTCAGTCCAGGACCCCAGCCCAGGGGATGGTGCTGCCCACGTTCAGGGTGGATCTTCCCTCCTCAGTGAACCCCGTCTAGAAACTCCCTCATGGACACACCCTGATGCTCATCTCCTGGGCGACTCTAGATTTTGTCAAGTGCACAATCAATTCTTAGCCATCACATGCACTGTCAGGAATAACTTATTTTTTCAGGTCTCAGAGACCACAGATTCTGGGGCTCTGCCTTATCTCCTCACCCCTTCAGGATCCCGGAATCCAAATCTCATCACTTTTCTAGTCCCTGCATTCAGGGTTCCCTCCAGTGGAAGAATGAATCCTCCATCAGTTACTAGTTGAACCAAAAAAAAAAAAAAAACCAAAACAAAACGAATTACAGATGCAAAAGTGTACCAGAAGAGAAAAAAAAAAAGATGGCATATTCCAAAGACTATAGCCAGTGTGTCTGTAGCGTGAAGTGACCATGCCAACTCCCTGTGGGACACTGAACTTGAGAGTGATGTTTTCCTGTTCTCATTCTGTCTTTCTCCCTCACATGTGTCTATGCTACCATTCTGTGGGTTCACTGAGGTAAGAAAAAGTACCCTTGAAAATGTGGGGTGTATGAGGTTGGAGAGGTGGCTCAGGGGTTAAGCCTCTGCCTTGCAGGCAGAAGGTTCTGAGTTCGGATCCTAGACGTCGGGTGGAAGTGGGGGGCGGCCTGCGCTTCTGGTCCTAGTAGGGCGGAGCCTGTGATCCCCGGGGCCGAGTAAACAAGGAGGAGGTGGAGGCGTCCATGGTGGTTCCCAAATTTGCCTGTGGTTCCACACACACGTACAATTGAATAAATAATAATAAAAAAATTTTAAAAAAAGAAAAAGAAAATGTGGGGTGTAGCTCAATGGTGGACTACATACTTACAGTATGCAAAGCCTGGGTTAGGGAGATGGCTGAATCAGTAAAGTGCTTGCTATGCAAGCATGAAGGCTTGAATTCAGGTCTCCAGTACCTAGATAAAATCCAGGGCAACAGTAATCCGAGGGCTGGGGAGGCCGAGATGGGAGGGTGCCTGGGACTCGCCGGCCAATCTATCTCGTTGAACAGTGAGCTCCAGATTCAATGAGAAACGCTGTCTCCAAAAATAAGGTAGAGGGCTGGGGCAATGGTTTGGGAGTTAACACTTCGCCTCATAAGCAAAAGGACCTGAGTTCAGATCCCCAGATCCCACGGAAAAATGCCAGGAAGAAACGGCAGCAACCTGCAATGCTGGTCCCGAAGGTGGAGCCTGGAAAACCCCAGAGCAAAGTCATAAGGAAGAAGAACAATTCAGGACACATGCGTACACGTGTCCTCTTGTATACATGCCTGCACACCGTGTATACACATGCACATATACACACACCAAAAGAGAAGAAAAAATAAAATGGACAGTGATTGAGAAAGATACCTGACAGTGATCTCTGGCCTATATACATGCACACGCACACAAATACAGATTACATGAAGTCTAGGTTCTACCCCTAGTACCATAAACAAGCAAGCAAGAACATAAATTTTTCCTTATTCATGTCCCTTTCACTAACACAACTTCCATCTAACACAAAGCGAAACAAAGAAAGTGACCCCAAATCAGTGCATGAAACCCTATACCCTGAGTACCCTCAATCCTGGAAACAGCCCTGGGAACCCCAAACCCTGGGCACCCAGCCCTAGGCCTCGTGGATCAGGAATCAGGTTATGAGGAGGTCAGCCACGGGTGAAGGCGAACAGGTAGAAAGCGAAGCTTCCCCTGGGACCTCTTTCTATGCGGGTCTCGGCTGGAAGGTGCTGCTCAGTCTTGGCTGGGTCTTCAGTAGGAACATCTCTCACGGGCATGGGCCAGAGGCTGGTCTCAGGTGACTCTAGGTCCTGTCAAGTTGATAATGTTAACATCTCAGTGTTCGTGTGCCATTGCAGGATGGGTTGTGGTTGCCCTGGCATGACACTCCCATCTAGTCACCTGCCCCCACACACACATCAGCCTTTTCTGTCCTCTATATATATCCCTCCAGAAGGCCGGAAACTTTGTGTCTCAAGAACATGAAAAAAAGAAAGAAAACAAATGTTCGCTACTGGGTGGTTTTAGTCTTTCCGCAAGAGGCTTGTGTATATAGATAGTCTGGGTGGTGCGGCCCTGCGTGACATCCAATTGCTGGCTTCTCCATGGAGTCCCGTGGCGTGCGTGCTGAGGGTCCCCTCACCAGCAGCCCCAAGGGCAGGGTGAAGGGCCACGGGCTGCTATATTCAGCATGAAAACAGAAGAGAACTTCCAGAGTTATGCTCCCCACCTCCTGCCTCTGAGCACAGCCTCGTTTTTCAAAACCCCTTTTTGTTCTCCTGGCTCCCCGAGACCCCTGCCTCCCCACATTGCCTATCTAACTTACATCCTTCATGCCCCCCACGTCCTCCAGCCCCCCCCTTCCCTCCCACCCACCCTGGAAGAGTTGAAAAACAGCTGGATCCCCAAAACTCAGGATTTGGCTCAATGGAATCACAGGAGTCCTGAGGAATTTCTCCCCTTATTTGAAAACAAATGCTTTCCTATTCTTGGGGCTGCCAGGAGAGACTTCTGCCTGAGTCATGACTTCAAAGGCTCCACATAAGAAAGTCCCGGGGTAGGGGGAGGGGGCTTCCTCCTACTGCTGCTGCTGCCAGGACTCTCTGGCCTGGACCTCCAACCCATCTGGGGCCACCTGGGATAGGGCTCCAGGACATGCTCTGAGAGGCGTCAGTGTCCGTGTCAGGAAGATGGCGTATGTGTCCAAAATGCACACACCCCTCACCTAGTGACACTCAGCCTTGTTGCGTCTGACTCCACAGGACCACAGCAGTTGGCCTACACTTTACATCTTGAAAGGGGAAAGCTCTCAGAATGCAGCACTCCTCTCTCAGAGACTAATGACGGGAGAGAAGCGGAGATACCCTCCCCAGGGACACGCCTGCTGGTACACTGTCCTTGCTCCAGCGGGTGCCCAGACATGTCATTAGCAGAAACCCAGATGGGACTCAGTGAGCAGCACCTACGCAAGACTTGGGAGAGGAAGGGAGATGGGTGGGAAGGCAGAAGGCTGGAAATGGGGGAAAGTGGGGATTGGGATGTGGTAATAAGGGTGAAAATAAATGAATACATCTGTAATCCTAACTAATGAAAGAAGAAAGGAAGGAAGGAAGGAAGGAAGGAAGGAAGGAAGGAAGGAAGGAAGGAAGGAAGGAAGGAAGGAAGGAAGGAAGGAAGAAGGAAGGAAGGAAGAAGGAAGGAAAGAGGAAGGAAAGAAGGAAGGAAAGAAGGAAAGAAAGAAGGTAGAGGAGGGAGGGAGGGAGGAGGGGAGGAAGGTGGAGGGAGGGACGGAAGGGGGGAGGGAGTGGGAGGGAAGGGAAGGGAGAGGGTGGGAAGGAAGGGAGGGAGAGGAAGGACGGAACAGAAGGAAGGAATGGAAGGACGACGGCAGGAACGAAGGAAGGAAGGAAGGGGGGAGGGAGGGAGGGCAGGAGGGAAGGACGGGAAGAAGGGAGGAAGGAAGGGAGGCAGGACGAGGAAGGGAGGAAGAAAGGAAGGAGGACGGACGGAAGGAATGGGGAGGGAGGGGGGGGGGGGAGGGGAGGGAGGGATGGAGGGAGGGAAGGACGGGAGACGGGAGGAAAGGAAGGGAGGAGGAAGGAGGAAGGAAGGCAGGAAGGAAGGAAGGAAGGAAGGAAGGAAGGAAGGAAGGAAGGAAGGAAAAGCAAGAGAAGAAAGGAAGAATCAGCCTTGGTGAGCAGAAAAAGAGGGCAATGGCAGTCAGCTAAGGCCTAACGCCCAGTTTGGGGTCGTAATAAATATTTATAGTTAAGTCACCACAAGTCTCAGCAAAAGCAGCTCTGAATAGAAACACCTGGCCTCTCACCATCGCGTTAATTAGGGGCCTCTGCTGGCCTTTCCAGAGATAGTCTCCTAGGGTTCCTTTTCAAACACTCTGAGATGATTCTTTCCAAAAAATAAAGAAAGAAATAAAAAGCAAGAAAGAACACCAAGCAGCTGTTTCCTATAGGAGCCAACTCTCTCCAAGACAACTGTCTCGCGTACTCTCCCGGCTTGGCCAAGCTTCATTTGGGAGGAATCTGACTTCAGATGTCGGGTAAGATCGGACATTTCCAAGAACCGAGAACCGAGAACCCTATAGAGGGGTCATTTCCCACGCCCGGGGGCAAGGGCACATGCTGGTGGACATGTGGGCTTACCGTGGACCACTGACTCCATCCCCATCCCGCCTGCAGGCTGGCCTCACGATTCCCCCTTACCAGGGACACGAGAGATGCCTGTGAGCAGAAGGTAAAGTGTTTCAATCACCGTGCCCCCGGAACATAAAGTCTCACCAACAACCTCTGTAAATCACACCGTGACAGCTACTGAGCTTGTCCAACTTTAAACAGAAGGGAGCTTGAAAGTGGGGTCTCCTTCCCCCCGGAGCTGCCGTGGCGGGCGGCACCACCATCCTTCTGCGGACATCTGCATTTCATCTCCTCTTTTGAAGAAATATATGAGTTTTGCTGTCTTTTCTTCTTCTTCTTCTTCTTCTAAGCCTTTTGCAGCTTCTGCTTCTTGATTTGTTTGAACGCCATCTGCTATGGATAAAATCGGGAGGGGGTATGGAGTAGGGGGTGGGGGTCCACACAGGGAAAGAGAGCATTTGAGAGATGTACAGGCCGAGAGGAAGAAAACTCAAACCCCCGAGAATGCTTTTGTCAGCGTCAAAGGCCGCCCACTTTCTTTTCCTGGCCTCTAGCCTTTCCCTGGGTGTTGAACTTGGGATACGTCCACGGGCGGGAACTTTTGTTTGTTTGGTCTTGGACAGTGTGTTTGTGTGTCTGTATCTGTGTGTGTCTGTGTGTCTATGTGTGTCTGTCTGGCTGTGTATGTGTATGTGTCTGTGTGTGCCGGTATCTATGTGTGTCTGTGTGTATATCTGTGTGTCTGTCTGTGTGCAGCACACTTATGCATGTTTGCCGAGCCGTGCCTGCCCGTGCACTCACATGGGAAGCCCAGAATATCCTGTTCACTGACCTTAGAGCTAGACTGACAGCCAGCAGACTCCACTACCACTACCCTGTCTATACTAGGCAGCTATGCCTAGTTTTTTTTCTTTTGCATGCACATGTGCATGCATGTGTGTGTGTGTGTGTGTGTGTGTGTGTGTGTGTGTGTGTGTGTGTGTACAAAAGGGCACTTTAATATATGTGCCTAGGATGTCCAAGGATGTATCAAGAAACATCATGGATTGCTCTACCTCCTGATTTCTCTACTTTGGGGTTTCCCAACCTCTGCCTTCCAGGGACAGAATTACAGGTATTTTGATGTAGGATCCAGGGATCTGAACTCAGGTCCTTTTGCTTGGAAACCAAAGACTTTAAACCCTGAACCATCTCCCAAGCCCAAGTTTTGTTTTATGTTAACATGGATGTAGGGGATTCGAACTCATGTCCCCCTGATTGCATCGGGAAACCTTCTCCTCAGCTCCCTATATTTGTGATGCACTGGTTATGTCCCCAGTAGGTAGGATCTGTGAACACAGGAGCCATCTTGGCAATCTACCTTGAATTGACCTCCAACCTCTCCCCAAAATAGACAAGGATGGGGGGATTAAAAATGTCTCTTGGGAGCTGGGAGTTGGGGAGGGGATGATCCTTCACACAGTAACAGAAAGAAGGCCTTGGGGAAGGACTTGTATGCCATGGTACAAACCCACCACAGAGTGGTACAAATTATTCAGCACATAGTCTTACTGGGCTGTAGGACTCTGAGAAGTGGTGGGAGGAAAGAACAGGGTAATCTGGACCTAAATTCAGGCAGTCTGAGAGTCCCTGCTCTTTTTGCCGGAGCAGAAGTGTCCAACCTAAAGCTGGCTGTGCACAGGCTCCAGATGGTGAAACACTTGATCCCTGAATTAATGGCCACCCCTTGGCACCCTTGGCCACACCTGGCTCAGTTTCCTGGGCCCTAACCTGGACCAGGCACCTCGCATTACTCACATTCCAGGAAACACCGCTTAGAGGACTGGGAAATTAATTGAAAGGATGTGTTTATTGACCCAGATGCCAATAAAGCGGAACTCAACCTGCAACAGTGATGGTGACGTTACCATAAACCCAGATGATCTCGCCCTCTGCTTCTGTTGACCTAAGAACTTCTGATCAACACCTAAAAGCCAGAGGTCAGTTTACTCTTCCCAGCTGCACCCATGAGGTCAATACGGTAGGAAATTTGATTAAAGGGGCCAAGGTTGTAGCTCCCTTGGTAGAGTGTTCAGTATGCATGAAATCCTGGGTTTGACCCCCAACACCTAATAAACCAAGCAAGGTGGCACAGGCCTGTCATCCTGGAAGAAGGAAAGAAGGGAGGGAGGGAGGGAGGGAGGGAGAGAGGGAGGGAGGGAGGGAGGGAGGGAGGGAGGGAGGGAGGGAGGGAGGGAGGGAGGGAGGGGAGGGAGGGAAGCAATAAAAAATAATTAAATTCCCTATTGGACTTGGGAGATGGTTCAGCAGGTAACAGTGCTTGGTACACGACATAAGGACCCAAGTTTGAATCTCCATCATCCACATAAAAAGCTGGATATGTTTGCATGTTTGCCAATGCCATGGTCTGATTGTAAGTTGTCTCAGTGTTTGAATCTTTAGTTGATGTTAATGTTTGGAAAGGTTGCGGTACCTTTAGGAGGTAGAGTCTTCCTGAAGGAAGAAGGCAAGTCACAGCAGGTAGGCCTTGAGGCTGGTTAGCCCCACCCTGCTTCCTTTCCACTTGCAAGATTCTCTAGCAATCTGCTGATTTTTCAGCCTCCAGGATGATGGACATGACCTGAGCCTGCAGCTTCTGCCACCTGCCACGCCTTCTCTGCTATCATGGTCTGTGTCTGCCCTCTGGAACCATAAGCCAAATAAATCTCCCTTTCTTCCCCTTGAGTTGGGTTTGAACGTTGTCTTATAGTAACAGAGAGATTTAGCAGCAACAGCCAGTAATGAAGCAAGAGGCTTTCTGGGGTTTTCTGGCTGCCGGCTTAACTCCAGGTTCAGTGAGAGACCCTGGCTCAAGGGAATAAGGTGGAGAGTGACAGACACCTGACATGCACATTCACACACATGTGAAAAATAAAATCAATAAACCCTCATGGTCATCAGCAGCAGCAGCAGTATTTTGTCACCATCATCAGTAGGAGGATGTGTGACGTGGAGCGTGGTTCTTCTCTGCTTTTGTTTCTTCCACTGAAGTCATGTACAATCACAGAGAAGTTTCTGTCTCATCTCAAGCCTTTAAGCTTTTATCCCTGAAATGTACATGAAAGATACCAATGTAGAGGGCAGGAGGGGTTGATGTAGCTACTGGGGAATCTGACCTAGGGCTTCATGCATGCAAAACTACTGACTACTGATGTACTCCCACCTGTTTACTTTGATGCATGTATTTATTTATTGTGAACACATTTGTGTGTATGTTTGTGCGTGTGTGCATGTGTGTGTGCATGTGCACACGCACGTGCGTGTGCATGGAGAATTGAACTCAGGTCATCGGGCTTGGCAGTAAGCACCTTTACAAGATGAGCCATCTCAATGGTGTCGTTTTCTTTCCAGCGGAAGGCTGACTAGTCAGCGGCTCTGTGGGACACTGCCTTACCTGCCCAGGGTCTGATTTATTCACATGGCTTTACCTGCTGTGGGTGAAACAATATGGAGTCACCTCGGTTGCCTTCATTAGAGAAAACTCTTCACTTCTTCCCCTACTTGTTCTCAATCCTCTCCCAATAAGGCTGGTGGAAAATCTCAAGCAAACAAGCCTGGAGAGTCCTTTGGGTAGCATCAGAAATACACCTGCTTGTGAAAAGCTATGGATTCAAAATAATTACCTCCAAAGATAACAAGTCGGAGGCTTCGTCAATTCCTCTGTGTGTGTGTGTGTGTGTGTGTGTGTGTGTGTGTGTGTGTGGTGTTCACATGAGTGTAGGTGCCAGTGCACGTGTGCACACACGTGGAGTTCCGAGGTCAACCTGGGATATCCATCCTCAGAACACACCCACCCATCTTATTTTTCAAGACAGGGTCTCTCGCTGGCCTGGAACCCACCAATCCAGCTAGGCTGGCTGGCCGGTGGGGAGACCCCAGGAACCGCCTTTCACTGCCTCCCCAGTGCTGGGAAGATAGGCATGTGCCACACACCTTGTTCTTTTGTTCAGGCTCTGGGGACTGAACTCAGGTCCTCTACTTGCCCGGCAAGCACCTTATTGACCGAGACGTTTCCCAGCCCTCAGTCAGCTCTTCAGCCCTGCAGCAGCGAAGTTGCCAGAGTGAAGTTAGCGGCTCACCTAACTAAGCTGATCCAGGAGCTAAGGTTGATGCTGAGGTGGGAGGATGACATGGGAGGAAGGGGGATGATGGTGGGGGGATGATGTTGGGAGAGGGCCGTGGGGGGATGATAGTGAGGGAATGATGGGGGAGGTGACATTAGGGGAAGGATGGTATAAAGGGAGGGAGACGACGGGAAGCGGGGATGGCATGGGGGGGTGACAGTGGAGGGCATGGCAGCGGGCCCTCCTCCCTGGGGGAGCCTTGCTCTCTGGAGCTGCCTGTGAGCTTCTCCTGCTTGCTGGCCCAAGTGGTCACAGTCCACCATGCACGTTCATACACAAGCAGCCACATCTGCTGAGCCCAGCCCGGCCCCTCTCTGACAATGCCAGATGTGAAGAAGATGAACGGCGTCCTGCTAGAGGAGCCGCACAAGCAGCCCTGAAGGGTGTCCAGAGGGCTGTGTAGAGGAGTGGGTGTCTGCAAACAATCTCAGCATCTCACTCATCAACATAGCAGCCTTTTCATATGGTTGGGGACAGTTTGTTTACATCCACTTATACGTGTGTGTGTGTGTGTGTGTGTGTGTGTGTGTGTGTGTATTTATATATGGGTATGCACATGTGTACAGAGGCCATAAATTGATATCCAGTGTCTCCCTACCTTATTTTTTGAGACAAGAACTCTTACCAGGTTTATCAATTCATGTCTCTCTAACTAGCAAGCTCCGAGGATCCTTCTGTCTCCTCCTTCCAAGTGCTGAAATTACAGGCATGTACCATGCCTAGTCTTTTTACATGTGTGTGGGGGATCCAAACCCAGGTTCTCACCCTTGTCCAACAAGCCCTTTCCCCACTGAACAGTCTCCCCACCTCTACGTTCACTTATTCTACCCACTGAAATTGCCTGTCTTTGCCTGGTTTTTATTTCTCTGTCCTAAACTCTCCTATCCAAACCAACTTTAACATTTCCCTAATCTTTCCAGGTCTGGCAGAAGGCAGAGAGACCTGTGGGTAGAGACTGGAAAGAGAGAGAGAAGAGAGAGGAGGGGCTGGCTAGGGGGGTCTCACCAGCCTGGATTATGTTAAGATTCATGGGAGAAGGGACAACGTGGGCCCCGGGGCCAGTCTACCTCATAACTCATGCACCATCAGTTTCTTTAAAGCAGAATGCTCCTTGACCCCTGGCGGGACTTTGGGGGGAGTCTGCGTCTGCTATATGGTGGGTGAGAAGCCCCGCCTGAGACCACCCTTTAGAAGGCCATTCTCCCCAGCCTGGCACAGAGCAATGTTATTTTTGGGTCATTTAACTTCACTCCCGGGGAAGAATCAAGAATGGTGCTAGGTCGTAAATCACTCCTCTCTGGAATGGATTTGAGCCAGAACGGATGGGCCCCCAGCATTCCTGCCTCGCTTGACCATGGTAAAGAGATTATGGTATGTAAAATTCGGCTAAACAGAGCTCCTTTCCTTTGCTTACCACCCGGGTTGTCTGTCTGCCTCACTATAAGGCCCACGAGGGGGAAAAGTCAATTTCTCCGTGGAATCAGCCTTCCTCAGAGCACTGTTAACTCGGAGGTCGACCACATGAGGCCGCCAAGTGAAGCTCATGGGTGCCAGAGAGATCGTGAACGTGACTCTCACAAAGCAATCACAGAGGCACCAAGCAGCACAAGGCAGTGTAGTCCAGGCCTGAGAACCCTGGGCTCCTGCGTTTGCCACCGCACCTAATACAAATTGTTCTTCCTTCCCCCCTGATGTTTGTGGGGGCCCCAACAGAGCCAGCATCTCAGCAGGTCAGGTCACCCCTACAGGGGACTTTCCTAAAATACCTGTGGAAAGCTACACAAGACACAGTTTCTGAGATTCATTCTTGTGATCCACATATCCAAATGGGAAGAAAAAGCAATGCTGGGCTTGAGAGATGCCTCAGCTGGTAAAGGACAGGCTTGTCTTGCCAGTGTGGGGAGCAAAGCTTGATCCCCAGAATCCACATTTTTAGAAAAACTACTGGGGGGAAGCATCTGCTGCCCAGGCATGAGGGCTGGAGTTTGAACTCACGTGTACAACACATGCATGCACACATGCATGCACACATGCATGCACACGCACATTAGTATCCATACAGCTACAAACATGCATACATATCCACACATCACACTCACATAAACACATACATATACTTATGCTTGTACAACTGTACGGTTGGCATATACACCCACACACTTACACTCCCATACAGTTGTAGACATGCATACATATGCATATCACATACACATATACACATGTATACCCATACAGTTGCGAATAAGCATGCACATGCAAACACCATACTCACAAAAATATACACACATGTACACAGTTGTGAACATGTGAACACACATGTGCACGCATAAAGTTGAGAACATGAATACACAGGTATACAATGTTCACATACAGAAAACATGTATACATACAGTTGTAAACATGCATGAATATGCACACATCACACTCATATACACACATACATATATAACTGAACAGTTGTGAACAGCACATGCACACACACTGTACACACTTATACACATGCACACACATGCACCCAAAAAGTGGATGTCTTTGCATGTGCTTTTAATTCCAGAGTTGGGGAAGTGGAAGCAGGCAGGTCTCTGAGTCTCCCTGGCCAGTCAGTGTAATCAACCTGGTTAGTCCCAGGCCACTGAGAGGCTCTGTCTCAATAAATAAGTAAATAAAATGAAGGATGGCTACCCCAGGTTATCGTCTGACTTACACACATACATTCACAATTCCTAAGGTCTTTCTGTCCATCTGGTCACATGTGTCCACCAGTCCACCGGCAAACATCAGTGTATCACATTAGGACTCCTGTCTTTGACCACTGAGGGCCCTTCTGCTTCCAGAATATCCACAGGAAACACACATACTAGAGCAACTTCCCTGAACAGACTCTGTGGTCAGCAGATAGATCGGAGAAGCAGGCTGCAGGCCAGATGGCCACAGGGCCTTGACACTGAGGACCTTACTCCACATGGCATTCATAGATTGGGGGAGCTGTGGTGGGCACACAGGTCCGAGCAAACCCATTTGCAGATGGACAAATGCCGGCCTCTGGGACTGTGTCCTGCATTCATCTTCTAAATATGGTGGAACAGAGCATCACTTGATAAGCATTCCCGTTGGTCGTTTCTCACAGGTAATTACACCACAGGATCAGAGATCAGGGTTTCCACCCAGCTATTCCTGGTGGCCTCATGATGTCACCGCAGGAAGCAGACCTGTTAAGAAAAAGACTCCTTGTTTTACTTCTCTGCCATGCTCATCAGGGGTAAGAGGCGTTGGAAGACAGTACTTTGAATTCTATGAGTTCGATAAGATTGTCACAGGCTGGAGAGGTAGCTTAATGATGATTAGATGTGTAAGGACATCAAAGAACAAAATATGGGGTGAGCAAGGCTTCCCTATCTCTGTTTACACACTGGAAACTGATCTTCCTGTGATAAGCACCCCCCCCCAGCTGGGTGCTGAATGAATAGCTTTAAAATCACAGCAACCTGGGGTATGTGGGGTAAGGGTGTCTTTAGAAAGTTCTGGAAGCCTGAAATTCACTCTGCTTCTTTAGATGTTGGGTACAGTAGAAGCACACTTGGAATTCATCCCATACACCCATTAGAAGAACAGAGAGAGAGAGAGAAAGAGAGAGAGAGAGAATGAGACGCCTACAATGCCCAGGCCAGCCCTGGGCCCCCAGCGTTTTTTCTGTAGTTTCCCAGTGGAGGGCCAGGGGGAAAACTGACATTTGTACCTGCATTAGAGGTTTGCTGAGCCTCGTGCTCTGAGCTTGATGTGCCCTGTTTGGTGGAAGCAGCTGCTACCCTGACCTTGGAATTTCCCACCAAAGGAGGCAATCCTCTAAGGCAGCTGGATGCGTTCACCTCCTAGATGTCTCTCTGAGCCACCATGTTTCGACCCTGAGCCTTGCTTCTGGCCCAACTGACCCAGCAGAACCCCGGGAAGGCTCTTCTGCTTTGCGATGCCAGAATCATACTTCTACTAGGCATGTCTGCTCGAGATCCCGCGGGGCCTATCCACAACCAAGGACTAGAGAAACGACGCACATTGTACAGTGCTTGCCATGCAAGCACAGGGACTTGGATTCAATCTCCAGAATCCATGTAAAAAAATATACAATGAAATAAAAGCAAGTCGGGGCTGGAGAGATGGCTCAGTCAGGGGAAAGGAGGAAGACTCGCTCTGTAAGCAAGGGGACTGGAATTCAGATCCCAGATCCCGCATAAAATACCGAATGGTGGTGGTAGTAACCCAGCTGTAATTCCAGCTTCAGAAGGTTCAGCCTGGGGGTCACCAAAGCAAGCTAGTTCAGCCTTATCAGCAAGCTCCGGGTTTAATTAGAGACCCAACCTCAAAAGCATAAAGTGGGGGCCATCGAGAAAGCTCAGTCGGCAAGGCACCTACTTGCAAACTGGTCACCTGAGTTCAATCCTCAGACATCCACATGGTGGAAGCAAGAATTGACTTCTGAATATTGTTCTCTGCTTCTATCTGTGTGCCATGGCATGAATGTGTGCAGCTCTCTCTCTGCTCTCTGGTTTGCCCCCCCCCCTCTCTCTCTCTCGCTCACTCGCTCGCTCGCTCTCTCGCTCTCGTGCTTTCTCGCTCTCTCTTTCTCTCTTTCTCTCATACCAAATGAGAGAAATAGATAAATAAAATATTTTCAAAAAAAACTAAGGTGTAAGGGTAATCAAGGATGATCATGGATATCAACCTCAGGTTTCACACACACACACACACACACACACACACACACACACATACACACACACACGCACACACAGATATGTTAACACACAGACATGCATACACCATAAACACAATACACACAAAAAAAAAAGAAAAAGAAAATGGGGGGTTATAAGAGGGTAAAGGTACTTGCCCAATAAGCCTGAGGATGTGAGTTCAATCCCTAGAGCCCACCTAAAGATGGAAAGAGAGGAATAATTCCACGAAGGTCTTCTCTGAACTCCACATGTGTACCATGTCACATGTGTGCTTCCTGCCCTCTGCATCATAAACACAAACACATGTACACACCCAAAATCAAGCCAGGCCTAATGGCCTGCCACCTAGCTGCCAGGAAGTTAAGGCTAGAGAATCACAGGTTCAAGGTTTGCCTGTGCCACAGAGAGAGTTCACGGCCAGATGAGGTAACTTAGTCTGTCTCAGGATAAAGTTAGAAGAGAGGCGGGATGTAAGTCAGTGGTCACTGACATGCACAAGGACCTGAGTTCAAACCTCAGTACTGCAAGAGAAAATGGAAGCAAAGAATCAAGCCCTTCCCCCCGGGACCTGCTGATCCCCTTTGCTTCTCGCCCTTCTAAGAGTATGTACACTGTAACCCTCGCAGACTCTCGGCATTATGTACACTGTTTTGATGCAACACGGCAAAGCAAAAGCAGAGAGCCCGGACTTACAGCTTGAATGGGAAGCTCAGCTCTAGCCTCTGCTTTCAATGATTAAGGTTCTTTGACAAGGTCAGCAAGATGGCATCCTGAGCTTGATCCTGAGATCCCACATAGTAGAAAGAGAGAACCAGCTCCTGCAAGAGGTCCTCTGACTCCCATGCAGACCATCACACAGAGAGAGAGAGAGAAAAGAGAGAGAGAGAGAGAGAGGTCATTAAAAAATAATTATTTGGTAATGCAAGGTACTTATTCATAGTACTTTGAGAACTTAATTAAATCATATATTTAGGGATGGACTCTGAGGTGACAGTGGCAACGGCAGGAAAGGGTCCCCAGTCTCCTGCAAAGGCCGTGCCCAGCAGCATCACTGTCTGTAATCCTTGAGCATCTAGGGGAATGGAAGGTTGAGACCTGAGATTCTCCAATGGCTTGAAGCTCAGCCAGCCTGGTTTAGACAACAGCGGGAAGAAATCAAGTCCCAGAAAAGGCAGAAAGGCGAGGAAGGATACCAAAGGTCGTCCTCTACCCCCCCACATAGGCAAGTGACATGCGCATGCCCATACACACACATGCACTTACCTAGCAAACACACACATGCATACGTGCACATGTGCTTGCACGTGCATATGTACATGCACATACTTGCCTAACACATACACATATGTGCTTACCCAATATGCACACACATACACGCACTTACCCAACACATGTCCTTACCCAACATACACACACTTACCCAACACACAAATGCATGCACTTACCCAGCACATATACACAGAAAATGAAAGAAAGAGAGGAGAAGGAGGAGGAAGAAAGAAGAGGAGGAGACAGGAGTGGGAGGAGATGAAGGGTGAAGGAGAGAAAACAAATCCCATTAAGCAAGTCACCAAAAGATAAGATTTCCAAGAAAGGAGAGGTCGGTAAGGGAGGGGAAGGGAGAAGAGAGCTCTGAAGATGTGAGAGCTGAGGACTGTCTAGACCTGGCCCGGGTTTCTGGCTCCTAACCCACAAAGCCTTTTATTCTTTCCCTTTTTCTTATGTGCATGTGTGCTGTGCATGTGTGTAAGCCCACCTGTGAATGTATGCCCATGGCGCTCAAGTGGAGGCCTACAGTCCAGCTCAAGTGTCTTTGTCCTGCACCCTCGTTTGGAGAGAGGCATCTCTGTTAAGCCAACCTGGTTGTCCCCATCGAACCTCAGAAACCTGCCTACTTCCACCTCCCCAGCGCTGAAATTATAAGCACACATTGTGGCCAGCTTTTTGCATGGGTTCTGGGGAGTAAACTCAGGTCCTCATGCTTATGAGTCGTCTCCCTAGTCCCTGCTGTTTTTTCTAGACATAGTGCTTGCCAGATCTGAGGAGCCTGACATGTTCATACATGAGAGAATGGATCCAGTGTTCAGAAGTGAGAAATCTTGTGTTAACCACAAAGATATATATATACCCTTTAACTCCATGGTTTCAGCGTGGCTGTTACAGCTCAGGCAACTTTGGGGCGGAGAGGCGGGCACAGATCAAATTTTGAAAAATCTGCATTTGCACATGCACATACTTTCGTTTGTCCCAACGACAAGGTAACCACTAGGCAGGCGTTTGTGGGTAAATGGCTGCATCCGCCTCCACATCCTTGGCTTCCAGCACATCTGGGCTCCCAGAAGAGGTGCAAGTGCCAGCATCCGTGTTTTTATTCCAAATCTGTACATGACAGGTAAAGAGAACAAATGTGAGGTCTCCAGATTGGGATTAAAATAAATGGGAGAAAAAACCTTCAAGCTTACTCACCTGGAGGGTGAGGCCATGCGCTCGTGTATGTGTGAGTGTGCACATGCATTATGTGTATTTGGTGACTGTGTATGTTTCTCTGTGTATGCATGTGCATGGATAGGTATGTGTGTATGCATATGCATTTATATGTGTGTCTATGTGTGTACATGTATGAGTGTGTATTTATACATATGCATGCATGTTTGTCTACGTGAGAGCATGCATATGCGTGCATGTGTACCTGTGTATTGGTCATAGCCACAACATTTTGTAAAGCTTCCTTAACCCTGGCTGGAATGTGGCGATTCCCAGAACCTAGCACACCAGCTATTTCTAGTTTATTTCCCTAGACCTCCCCACCCTAATGAAATTCAATTACCCATCCCCTTGCCTCCCCCTTCCTCTTCCTCTCCTTACCATTCTCTTAGTCTGTCAGTGACTGCTGGGCTCTCTGTGGATTTTCCCACCAGGCTGTCACGGCAGCTCTCTTCCTGCCTTCTCTGATTTTAAGCTCTCTCTTCTGTTCTAATGCTCTCTACCATTCTCTCATGTATGAACATGTCAGGCTCCTCAGATCTGGCAAGCACTATGTCTAGAAAAACCGTGGCTCCCTTGGCCACCAGGCCCTCAGGTCTAATAAAAGTCACAGTCCTTAAGTCTCTCCCTTGTATTAGCTTGACTTCTCTTTATCGGAGAACCTCCGCATGGACCTCATGCATTGGGATAAAGTCGCTTTCCAATCCTTTCCCTGGTTGACCTAACAACGAGGAACTGGCAGCACCTCTACCCAAGCTTCTAAGAGGGACAGAAGTGTCACACAGACAGCCCCTGCCCAGAGCAGGGCATCCAAGTCCTGCCTTCCACCAAAATGGCAGACCGAAGTCATCTATCCCCGCTAGATACAGGCAGCGGGGGTGAGGGCATGAGGGACCCCAGAGATGAAGTTCTCCCCTGTCTCCAGCCAGTTGCAGCCAGCAGAGGAGTTGATATGAAGATGCTAAACAGGCTCCCCTCGTCCCTAAAGGTCTCCTTTTACTGCTGTTTTGGCTGAAGGCATTTTCTCTCCTTCATCAACTCTATGCAAAATTGCATTCCTACCTGGCATGTTTCGGGATTTCAGAAATGGATGGGGTGCCTATTTGAATGTCTTTTCTTGGCTGTGCTCTCTATTGAGAGCAGGACTGGACTCCATGGGCATATGTTTATTTCCCACACTGCCTTGTGCCAAGGGCATGTCCCATTCACTGAAGAAGGGAGACCAGGAATCAATCGTGGTCGTATGAGTCAGCACCAGACAGTGGAGCTTAGCAAAAAAGAATCAACTCATTCAGAAGATACTAACAAAGCACCTGCTGTGTGCCAGCCAGTTTTACAGTAGGTAGGGACACAGTAGTGAGAGAGACGAGACCTTTGCTCCTTAAAAACATCCATGGACAAACCTGGTGACCTGAATTCCATCCCGGAGCCCACATGAGGGAAGGAAAAAATCAACATCTGCAAGTTGTCCTGATTACGTCCTCTCTTTCTCTGTCTCAAAAAAAAAAAAAAAGAATATGCTCTTTTAAAATATATAATCAGGGTAACCCTTTTCTCTCTTAACCAGTTGCTAACTATGAATTCCATTTCATTGATCATTAAACTGAGGTGCAAAGAACAAGCCCCATCATGCATCCATAAAGAACAAGAACTCTCTGGAGTCCTCCCTGGTCCCCCCTTTTTCTTTAGATACTGAAAGTGGCACCCAGAGACTCTAGGCACTTCCCATTTCCATAGGCCTCTCCCTTTCTGTAGTCTCTACCCCTTTCCACAGGATTTAAACCTTTCCCTAGTCCTCACCCCCCAAATATGTCTCCCCTTGGGCCTGTGCAATCCTACAGATCTGGGAGCTGGGAGTTTACAGATACTTAATATGAGAGAAATAAGTACAAATTTTTTTTCTCAAGATGTTTAGAAAAAAAGTGACACCTCCACAAGTGTTCCCACAACAGCAGGTGGTGTTTAACAGGCTTGTAGGACAACCCTGTAAAGTCTCAGAGATTAAGATAAACGTACACGGCCCGCAGTTCCTGGTACAAGAGACAGCTTGCTGTTTGGAAGCCAAAGAAAGATTCCAAAAGCAAGCGCACCTGAACAAGATTAGGAGATCCTATCTGGGAGCTGCAACTTGGCCAAGTCTCCCCGTACTAACTTGGAAGTGTCACATCAGTGAAAGAAGCCAGATTTTTGGTGGAGCTCCTGTGGAGACTGGGGGGGGGGGGATCAGTTCATCAGGGTCCCAAGGGTTCTCTCCCTTCTCCATGTTTTTCTTCCTCCCTGCAAAGTCAAAATGAGGGGCAGCTACAGACAGCCTACTCTACCTACTTCTATAACTAACAGTCACTCCACCAACATTTGAGAATTTTCTGTGTGGCAGTTGATGGACGGGTGTCAGGTACGCAAATCTGAATGTAATAACCAATGAGAGGAGGAGTGAGGCAGGTATCCAAGTTGATGCCTTAATAAGCTGGGACAGTTTAGATAAACCTTCCTTGATGCTTAACCATCTACAGTTCCAAGTACCTGGCTGTCAGAATTCAAATCCTACCTCTGCCTCTTACCCTCTCTGTATCCTGGTGCTGGCTCATTTACCTCTCTGGGACTTATTTTACCATCCATAAGATGGAGGTAGCAGAGCATCAAAAATGTCATCACGGAGATGGAGAGATGGTTCAGTGGATAAAGTACTTTCCACACACACGTAAGGACCACAGTTAGGATCTGCAGAACACATGTTAAAACTGAGCAGTTTTGTAGACCTGCTCGTTATCCCAGCTCTTGGGATGCAGAGACAGGAGATCCCTGGCTGGCTAGCTAGACAACCTGAATTAGTAAAACCCAGGTTTAGCGAGAGACCCTACCTCAATATAGAAGGTAGAGAGAGATGGAGGAAAACAACTGATGTCAACCACTGACCTCCATATGCATGCAAATCAACCCCACCTTCCACACATGCAGACATGCATGCACCCATACACACACCATAAAGAAAAGAAATAAGACATAGAAAAAGAAATAACAGTGTGTGTTGGGTTGTGAGAGGTGGGGAGCAGACACATTAAATCCATTGAATTTATATATGAAAGTTTCAAAAAATAAAAATAAGTAAAATATTTTAAAAGAAAAAAGTGTATTGTGATTCATATTTAAAAATTACCTCAAATTTTGGGGTACTTCTTATTTTTCTTGCTGTGACAAAATACCTTACAAAAGCAACTTAAGGCAGGAAGGGGCTACCTTAGCTCATAGTTGGAGGATACTATCTGTCATGGTGGGGAAGGCATGGTGGCAGGAGCTTGTGAAGCAGCTGGCCACGTGGCATCCACAGTCAGGACGCAGAGAGATGAAGGCTGGTGCTCAGCTCACTTTCTCCTTCTGATTCGGTCCAGGACCCCAGCCCAGGGGACGGTGCTACTTGCATTCATAGTGGGTGGGTACCTCAGTGAACCAGTCTAAAAACTCCCTTCAGGACACACCCAGAGGTGTGTCTCCACAGTCTAGGACCAACATGTCAATTGAGCATCACTCAGCCATCACAGTGACTTCGAGTGACAGCCGTTCCCAGTGTTTCACTGGCTGGGTAAGAATGTAAGGGTGGCTCGTGGAGGCCTCTGACTCTTGGGATCGCAGAAGAATGCATGGGGACCTCAGAGGGCTATGTTAATGCTACCTCCTTCTACCTATGAGCTCAGGGTCTTCTAGACAGCCCTGCCTCTGGGGAGAAGTGTCCTGCGGACCAAGAGATGGTGCTCACCCACAGTCCAGAGACATCCAGAACTAGCTATGTGCTTAAAATGTGAGGATATGACTTCAATTCTCCCACCATCCCTCTGAGACCAGGAACAAAGTCCCATCCACTTCCAGCTTGTTAGGACACAGCGCATGATCTGAGATTGTATAGAAAGTATGCAAATCAGATGAGACGAGGGAGAGGCTCCGTCTGTAAAGTGCTTGTGGTGTAAGCTTGAGGACCTGAGTTCAGATTCCCAGAAACATGTTTAAAGAAAAAGGGAGAGGGGACTGGAGAGGTGGCTTAGTGGTGACCTGAAGTCAGATTTCAGATCCCAAATAAAAATTGCCAAGAGGATAGGGTGGTGGCCTGTAATTCTGTCCCTGGAAGGCAGAGCCTAGGAAACCCCAGAGCAAAGCAATAAGGAAATAAAGCGATCCAGGATGATGCTTGATGTCACCCTTGGGCCTCTACAGGCACACACATTCATGTGCACTTTTGTATGTAAACTCACGTACACATACACCTACACATGCCAAAGGAAAAAAAAATGCCAGACACAGTAACATGCACTAATCCCAGAACTGTGGAAGCAGAGACAGGCAGATGCCTGGGAGTCACTGACCAGCCAACCTAGCCTACATGGTGAGCTATAGGCCAGCAAGAGACCATGCCTCAAATAAACCATGCCACAGGAACACGCACACATACATGCACACACAAAGATGCACACATATGTGCACCTGTACACACAGGAACATGTACAGATTACAAAAATGATGTAAGTGTCTGGGAAAGATTTGGAATCAATTTGCAAACAGGATGTTGAAATCGGGCCAAAGCTTCAAGTGCCTTGTCAGCCCAGTGACCGACCTTAAGAACAAGGGATGCTATGGGGTCGTGACTTTCATCCGCAGGTTGGTGGAACAGAGAGAGAATGGGGAACAGCTGTCCTCCGATTCCGCTGCATCACCAAATGGAGGAACGAGCTACCAGAAGAATGTAGGTCAAACGTCAGGATTGATTTCCTGGCTGAGAAGGTTGTTAAGTGCTCATGAGACTGACCCACAGATGTGAGAAGCTCGCCTTCACAGACACCCTTTCAAAGGGCAAGTGAGCAAAAAAGATGCTTCTATCTGGAACAACTTAGGCGAAGGCTGCTTTGAAGCAGAGGGGTGCACCAGATGACCTTCCAGGCTTCGTGCCCTCCTGGCTGGCATTGGACACACATCTGTGGGTGGGGATTGCTTAATACATCCCTGCCATCAGGGGCATCCCAGCATGCTTGGCCGTGTGCTTCTCCCTGGGACGGAACTTGAAGAGGAATGTGGGTCTGGCAGTCCCATGGTCACCAAACTGAGCTCTGCAGTAGACAAGTTCCTGGTGACCCAAACTTCAGGAACTCTACCAGTGCTACCAGTTACTGGTCATTGATGCAGCAGCAAGGCAGGAGCGAGCTGAGTCCACTTCGAACGCCACGTCTGGGAATAGGGTCATCTCAGCTGATGGGGCCACACGGTGTTCAGAGGCAGGAGATGCAGGTCTCGGCTTTGTCTGACCCCCTGGCTGTTGTGTGGCAGCAGACAGACCTCCTAGCTTCTCTGACACAGCGTCCTTCCCTGTGAACCAGTCTGCACAAGGCAAAGGTTAGCAGCAGTTGAGGGGAGATGGAGAGATGGCTCAGTGAGTAAAGTGTTTACCTTACGAGCATGAGAACCCTCGTGCAATCCCCAAAACCCATGTAAAAGTTAGATGGGACAGTGTGTGCTCATGATTCTAGTGCCAGGGAGGCAGAGACAGGTAGATTGCTGGCCAGCCAGTTTACCCTCCGGGGTTAGCTCCAGACCAGTGGGAGATTGTGTCTCAAAATACAAGATGCAGGCCATCCAAGTGACTCAGTGGTAAAGGTACTTTCTGTGCAGCTTGACAATTTAGATTCGATCTCTGCGGGGGTGGAAGGCTGCCATATGCACTCATGGGTGTTGCAGATACACATATATTATCCACGCAAGAAGGAAAGAAGGAAGGAAGGAAGACAGTATCTAAGGATTGATGTTTATGGCTGTCCTTGGCCTCTGCATGTATGCACATGTGTACACACACACGTGCGTACACACACACACACACACCCCTGATGCATGTACATTGCATACAAATACATGAAGACATATGCACACACGCATCTGCTAAGACTCAGGAATCTAACAAAGCTATAGAATGGGCAGATCCTCCTGTGAAAGCAGTCTCCCCCTAAAAGACAGCCCCACAAGCTGCTGATTTGTGCTGAATGGGACTGAACCGACTCACTGTGACTGTGAGCAACATTGACATCTGACTGGAGAGAAAAGATTGGGCACAATCAGCTTCCCAGGGACAAGCCCAGGAACCAGGATGAACCATGCAGCACGTGCCCTCTTATAGCCTCCCCAACACACTTACACATATTTTAGATGACACGTCTACTTAGATCTCACCCCACCTGCCAGTCAACCAGTCACTGTCTGAAGAAATTGAACTCCACACAGAACTTGGACATTCATCACAATGGAAAGCATTAATGAAGCATCTTCTTGCTTTAACTGCCCAGTGACCTCGGGCAGTTTCTTCCCTGTGGCTGATGTTGGCTCCTTCCTCTGGGAGAGGTGAGGACTGAAGTCAGCACTCTTGGGAGTCTCTGGAAGGTTATGTTCAGGGGGGACAACTTTAAACTCCTGAGAGTGGCCTTGGCCATGTCCACCCCTCAGCCCTATGAGGTCTCAGGATCATTATAAAACCAGGATCCAGAAGCAAAGCATGCCAGGCATGAGCTGGAACTGGCATAGGTTCTCATGCCACATGCCATCTGAAGGTCTGCAGATTCTCACTCATCCAATCCCAGTGCTTTCCCTCACTGTCCCTCGCTCTTCTCAGTGTGCTGACAAAAGCCACTTGATGCAGGAAGGAAGGGTCTACTGTGGCTCAGTCTGAGGGCACAGTCCATCATGGCAGGGGAGGCATGGCAGCAGGAATGTGAGGCAGCTGGTCACGTGGCATCCACAGTCGGAAAGCAGAGCGAGATACAAGCTGGTGCTCAGCTCACATTCCCCTCCCTGGTTGAAGCTGCACTAAGCAAGTAAGAAATGAGAAACTTACTTTTCCAAAGCAGCACCCACGGGGCTGGAGAGGTGGCTCAGGTGTTAAAGCTCTGCCTTGCAGGCAGAAGGTCCTGAGTTCGGATCCTAGACCCCACGTACAGATGCCAGGCAGAAGCGGGGGCGGCCTGCGTTTCTGGTCCTGATAGGGCGGAGCCTGTGAATCCCAGGGCAGAGTAAACAAGAGAAGGTGGAGGCGTCCATGGTGGTTCCCGAATTTGCCTGTGGTTCTACACACACACACACACACACACACACACACACAATTGAATAAATTAAAAAAAAGCAGCACCCAGACCTGGGCCCTATGGTCAAAGCAGCAGGTAGGCCACAGCTACCCACCCCTTGCAAGAAGAGTCGGTCCCTTTCAAGTGGCCATCCAGGGCCAAGGAGTAGGTGACATGGAGTCACCCTGGGCTCCCCTCCCTGAGCCAAGATGATACAGCTGCATCCTCGTGGCTTCTGGGGGTCTCTGGGGCCTCTGCTACCAAAGGGCCCAAGCATCAGAAACACGCTCACTCATTTGCTTTGGCAAGGTAAGCCTGCTCTTTTGCAAGCTTAAGGAAAGCTAACAACGGTGTCCCCCTTCAGCGGGGCTGGGCAGAAGTCACTGAGAAATAGGACAAGAATAGCAGGGTGCTTCCTTCTTGTCTCTTTATTTTATTTAAAGAATTGCTGAGAGAGAGAGAGGAAGAGAAAGAGGGACGGAGAGAGCTAATGAATCTCTATTCCATTTAGAGAATCAACGTCCCTGTTTCTACGAGGCTTATCTTCCAGAGGAATTTCATTTCTGTTTGGTTATAAGCAGGCTGATTTTTTTTTCAATTGGAACAATCTCAGGAAATGAATGGGGAGGGTGTATAAAGATGCACTACTAGCAAAGGGTGGGCAGAGACTCCCCTGTGTGTACTCAGGGTGTGGACCTCTGAGGAGCTGTTTCTAAGTGTCCAGTTCTATGTCGAATGCTGGGAGAGGGACAAAGTTAGCAGACAAGGGGGACCATGACCCTCAGAATGGGAGGTGTATGTCTATGGGAGTTGGGGTGCACAGCCTACCATCATGATGCACTATTCTCCCACAGGTCCTGAAATAACACATCAGTCATGGTGGGAAACATCTACATACATGTTTATGTTTATGAATGAAAGAAAGTGCAAACCAAAAGAAACCTTTCCTCTTTATAGCAGACTGCCAGAGGCCACTTGTTATAGCAACAGAAAGCGGCATGCCATTAACGCATCTGATGAAGTGACTATTACCAGTATCCCCTGCTTTTATAGATGATCAGTGAAAGCCCAGAGAGGGTAAGCTACTTTCCCAAGGTCTCCCAACAGAGTCAGAATTTAACCTCACAGATGCCTGACTCCAAAGGCCCTACTTTCTCTCACTCAAGATCTCTTGAAAACATAAGGCTTAGACTAGCAAGAGAGACAAGCATAGATATCTCAAGACATGACCATTCAGGGCTAAAGGGGTGACCTGGTTGGTTAAGAACTAACCTGCTAAATGTACACAAGAACTAGGGTTTAATATCCAACAAGCTATACACTGGCTGTGGGAAGCACATTCCCAGCACTCCAGCCAGAGAAGCCAAGGATCAGAAGTTCAAGGTCATCCTTGGCTACAAAGTAAGCTAGAAGCCAGCCTGGACTACAGGAGACTCTGTCTCAAAAAGAAAGAAAATGAAGAGGAGGAGGTGGAAGAGGAGGAGGAGGAAGAAGAAGAAGGAGAAAGAGAAGAAGGAGAAGAGAGAAAGAAGGAGGGGGAAGAGAAGGAAGAAGTAGTAAGGGGCTGGAGAGGTGGCTCCTGGGTTAAACTTTTGCCTTGCAAGCAAAAGGACCTGAATTCTGATCTCAGATCCCATGTAAACATACCAGGCAGAAATGGGTTTGCACTCCCAACCCTGGAAGGCAGAGCCTGGGAAACCCTGGAATGAAGCAATAAGCTGTAGAACAATCCAGGATGGTTCCTGAAGTCACCCTTGGGCCTCCACAGGCACGCACAGTGCCCTCTGCTACACACACATACAGAGAGAGAGAGAGAGGCACACACACACAAAATGAAAATTTAAAAGAATTTTAAAATACTTATCTTTTTTTAATATACTTATTTAAAAAGTAAATTGAATCTACTTCAGTGACCTACATAATAGCCAATCTCACACTAGCTTAGCAAGGGGTAAGGGGCCTCCTGGTGGAGGGCAGGACGTAAGGCAACTCCTACATTCCTTCCTTGCTCCCTTGGGGATTGTGACAGTGTCCCTTGGGTTTTGCATGATATTTCCTTCCACTTCATGAGGTGTCAAGACACATGCTCCTACGTACATGTGTGTGTGTGTATGTAGGTGTGTCTGTGTGCACACGCATGTGAAAACCAGAGGTCAACATCGGGTATCTTTCTTAGTCACTCTCCTTATTTTCAAGACAGTTTCTCACCAAACCTACAAGCTCACCCATCCACCTAGCAAGCTCCAGGGATCTGCCTGTTTCCTCCCCAGGGCTACTACTATAGATGCACACCATCACACCTGGCTTTTCACATAGGTGCTGGGGACTTGAACTGGGGTCCTCATGCTTGTGCTTCAAGCTCTCTTCCAACTGATCCACCTCCTAAGCCCAGATGCATATTGGTTATAAACCGCCCAGTCTGTAGGATGTGTCTTGAATGGACAGCTACATACTACGTAACCTCCTTTTCTAGATTCCCTCCAGCTCAAATTATGGATATACTCACCTTCTCTTCCCACCTGTCAGTCTCTATTACTGCAGATGCATGGTCAGTCTCAAAGCCAGCTCCTCTTACTTGACTCTTCTTTCTCAAAGCTCTCTTGGGGACAGTCTTCTGTCAGTCCACATGCATTATACAGTCACTTTGGTTGATTTCCAAAAACAAATAGCAAAGGTAACATCATCTCCATAAATAGTGGTCCAGAATTTGCTACATAGTCCTTAAAATATTTTAGGTAGTTCTTATTTCTTGCTCTCCATCTAAACTGACAAAGGACACCTCCCTCCCCCACGCCCGCCCTGCTCCTGACTCCCTCTCACCTCCTGCAGCCTCACACCATCTCACTTGTGGGCTTTAGCATGGAGTCCCTGGTCAAACAATAGCAAAGGCAGGAGTCAGTCGGCCCTTTTACGTGTGCTTGGGACCCCCCTTCCCCACTGCACACCTTAACAGACCACAGCTGAAAAGCTTCTCCCAGTTTATTCTCGGTGATATGCACCTCATTCCCTACACCCCTCTCTCACTTCCTGACACTCCATTTTTCTACTCTTACCTGGCACCTCCGGGGGCCTATGAGTTCCCCTCCTGCCACCTCGTTTTAATGCCCCAAAGCCCTTTATAGTTATTTATAAGCACTATGTACCTATTTATTTTTATGCCAGTTCAATCAGCTCTATCCTTCCCATTCTCCCCACCCCAGCAGCACCGCTCCTAGTCCCAATCCACAAAGCCACAAACACCCTCCCCACTCCTAGAAAGCAATGGCTGGGTCCCTACAATTCTCAGCTTCTGCAGATGTGGAAATATAAGGTGTGGGACCCTGGAAAGTTCATAAACTTTTATGCAGATTGCTCTTAGTCTGGTTCATATTAGGCAACAAATAGAATTTCCAGATGTGCTATTTGGAATTAACTCAACTACAGAGAGAAAAAGCTACTAGGAGGATGAGGAGGTGGTGGTGGTGATAATAGGGTTATTTTTACCTTGCAGAAACAGGGTCACAAAGGCACATGGACTTCATTAGAAAAAGAAGATTCTTCTAATTGGCACATGACGAATACTGCTAAATAGGAGGGTGTGCTAAGGTGTAACAGAGCATTCTCAAACCACTGGGAAGATCAATACCCAGGGTGTCTTATTTCCTTGCTCTGGTCAGCTCAGAGCAATGAAGATCTGGGTCACATCTAAGGGATTCTGATGATTGGGATCAATGCTTTCCAAACTTTAAGTGCATAAGAACCCTCTTGCCCAAAGGCAAATTCTGCCTACCACTGAGGCAGTTGTTGCTGGCAGAGTGTGGAGAGACCTGGAGATGACTCTATGGGTAAAGGGCTTGCCACATAGGCGTGAGTACCTGAGTTTGATCCCCAGCACCTATTTTTTTAAAAATGGGTGTGGTGGAATTCACTTGTATTTCCAGTGTTGTGGGGGACGACAACACAAAAGAATCCCTGGGGCTGGCTGGGCAACTAGCCTAGCCAAACTGACGAATTCCAGATTCAGAGACAGAACCTGTTCCAAAACCAGAAAATAAGGTAAAGTGATTGAAAAAGACAACTGAGATGTTGATCTCTGACTTAGGAGCACACATATACCTGAACGCGCACAAGTACACACACGTGTGAACATACCATGTGCATGTGCACACACATTCGTGAATGCGCATGAACATGTGCACTCATGAACATCTGTGCATGTGTGAATACACGGACACACATGAACATATGTACACAGAGGTATGAACACACATGATCATAAAGGCAGGCCTACATTAACGCACATGAACATACATGAGCATGTGCATGCCCCTGTGTGAACATACTTGAGCATGTGTGTGCACATGTGCAGCTCACAAAACCACAGCAGAATGGAGGCTATGGAGGAATCAGGCTCCAAAGAGACCACAAGGAATGGAGCCAGGCATACAATGGTTATGAGGGGAGGGTAGCCACACATGGGGAGTGAGGGACTTCAGATCCACACCTCCCCCAGGTGAGGGCTGTAGGCAGAGGAGGGGCACGGGGATAGAGGGCACCTGGCAGTAGGGGCAGACAGCTGCTTGCTGCTCAGACTCCTGGCTGAGAGCAGCACAGATGGACTCCTCAGAGGGGTGTTTCTATGCGTGTACAAGTCTAGGGAAGCTTCTAGAACTGTGGCAGCTTCTTTTCAGGGAAAACTTCTTTTCAGGGAGACGTGAGAACATGAGATTTCTTTATTCCAGGGAGGAACAGGACAGGTCTGGTCAGTGCTCTAAGGGCCAGAACATTTCACCACTTGAACCATGCTGGTGAGCGAGTATCCTCCTCCCCAAGCCCCATTCTCATTGAATGCCAATGTGTCTGTGGCTCCCTCTGACCTCAGATGAACTAACTCACCACTACTATGTTCCCTTGTCAAACCTTCTAGACGTTTCCATGGAGTTTGTATACCCATGGGAGGCAAAACCAGGTCCTTCATGTTCTCTCTCTCTCTCTCTCTCTCTCTCTCTCTCTCTCTCTCTCTATATATATATATATATATATATATATATATACTTTTCATTCTACCCTCTCTCTTCCTTTGTGCACTGCACAGAACACATCTGATATCTTGATAGGCAGAGACAGATGTCAAATATAGGCTAATAAGAATCCAAACCCTGACCGTCTTTTGTGGAAATGCCTCAGAATCACTGAGGTCCAGGGGACCACAGACATAAACTTGGGAAAAACTTTTCCAGCTCACAGAGCATCTGTCCCATGCCAGACCAAAAGACCCCAGGCCTGGAAACCATCAGACCCGATCACACTGTTAGATATAGGTGTCAATTTGATAGTTGAAGGTTCAAGCTCTGTGCATATTTGTAAAGAATCAGTGTTTGGGGTAAGCCCCAAACAAGCCTGCAGTAGACTGCCTAGGTGATGGTGAAGGCCTAGGGGCGAGTCCCTGGGCAGATAGATAAGATGGGGGAACTGTTGAGGAATTTGGCATCCTCTGGTATATTTGGCCAGACATGTTGGCCTGACAAATGAGGAGATCCCTCTCTCAGCAGTCTTGCAGATGTAAGGATACAGTGTGGCCAGCCCCCTTGATCTCTGGTATGGGTGTGAGCTTTTCTGCCATGCTGGACAAGGAACTGTAACCATATAGTCATAAGCCAAAATAAAACCCCTTGTTCCCTTAAGCCATTTGGTCGAGAATTTATCAGCAACATGCAGAATAACTGCAATGAACCCCCAACAACAACCTCGAGAAGAGGTTTTCACTCACTGTTGGAGATCTCTGGGGTTAGTGCTGACAGGCCGTGTGACCAGGTCACACAGCTGAGAGACACACCTGGGTCTTTCGGCTCTCTCAGCCTTGGGTACAGATAGCATGGTAATGCTGCAGGTTAAATGCAATCCAGTGGTTCATCTTTACAGAAGTATGAAAGCAAGATACATTCAGTAGAATTTTGAACTCAGGTCTTTTCTTGGTCTACTGAGCAGAGACAAGTGAGGTTTCCCTAGAAGGGAACTAACAAGTCCCTCTGGGCTGCAAGTTCTACTGTTTTGTTTTGTTTTGTTGGTGCTGCTGGGGACAGAACTTAGAGCCTAGGACATAGTAGGCAGGTACTCTACCAGTGAACCTTCTCTCTAACCCTTCAGTGCATTCCTAATCAATGTGATTCTCATCTTACTGATAAGCCTATCTGGATAGAACCCCACAGGATGTCCAGGAGAGCGCGCGCGCGCACACACGTGTGTGTGTGTGTGTGTGTGTGTGTGTGTGTGTGTGTGTGTGTGTGTACAAGAGGTCATTTGAGTATGTGTGCCTATGGAGGATGCCAAGGACAATATCAAGAACCATCCTGGATTGCTCTACTTCTTTATAGCTTTGTTCTGGGGTTTCCCAGGCTCCCCCTTCCAGAGCTGAATTTACTGGCCTCTGCCACATCTGTCCAGATTTTTACATGGGATCGAAGATAAGAACTCAGGTCCTTTTGATTTGGAGACACAGACTTTAACCCCTGAGCCATGCCCCCATCCCCTTTCTTTTTTCATGAATCACAAAACTAATAATATTCGCTGAGACAAAACAGCCAAACCTGGTTCATAGAGCTACCAGTGGCAAAATAAGAGTTTGCTCTTTCTCTCCAATCAGAGAGGCCAGTCCCCCTGAGCCCCTGAGTCCCTGACTCCCTGGGAGCAGGAAGGTAGATATTCAAAAATGGAATGTCCATCCTGTGTCTATCTTGGTGGTACCTGTGTCAACCAGCAAGCACAGCGCCACCTTCTGGAAGCCTAGGACTATGACACAGGAGGAATCTAGCTGTAGGCCAAGGGTCCCTATGCCTTGAGTTTGGGGTGGGTCTCCCAGTCTATGGAGTGTTGGAGAGCAGACAGGATGCCAAAAGTCTCCCTGGGATGCGTGGGAGGGGGTAATTCTTCGGCTGTGTTATTACAGGTGCCCTCTAGCATGCAGGCCCACAAACACCTAGGTAGATAAACATTTAGATCACTTGGTTGTTATTCCCTGTGCTAGTTAGACATACAGGTTGTTAACTTGACCATTGAGGCCGAGCTCTGGGCACATCTATGAAGAATTAGTTGTTAAGCCCTGAGCAAGCCCGCAGGAGATTCTCCAGTGGATGTGGGAAGACCAGCCCATAGTAGGCGGGACATTCCCTGGGCAGGTGGATAAGACGGAGAGAGCTGGTTCAGTAGTTTGCATTCTTGGGCATTCATGGGCAGTCTTACTGTCTGGTAAATGAGGTTGCCCCTCTCACATCAATTCCTGTGGTTATGGTGTAGCCAGTTCCCTTGGTTCCTGGCGTTGATAGGAGCTCTCTTGCCAAGCTGGGTTAAGAACTGTGACCACCATCATAAGAAAGAATAAAACTTCCTTGTTCTCCTCACTGTTGGTCTGCGTTTATTGTCAGTATGCAACACACTGCAGAAGTCTCTGAGTCTTGTCTCATGGCTTCTCTCTTCTGGCCTATGGCTCCTGTGCTTTCCCAGCAAGAAATTCTTCCTCCCTCTTTCTCCTCTTCTTTCTAGCACAACCACACTGAGCACCTTCATTCCAAGCAGACATTGCTGACAAGCTTTGCTTCGAGAGAAATTATTCTCTCAGCCTTTCCAGAAAAAAGAAAACACCATTTGTTTTTGCTAGCTTACTGTGGGAGGCCTGTCACCCCAATTCTTGGGAATGTGGTTCGCTCCTCATGGTTTGGGGAGGCGGGGGATGGGACAAAGCTCATCTCCGAGACTCCCCTGTGCCAGTCGGTGCTCACAGCAGACAGTGGCAGCTTATTAATGTTTACAGACTTGGAATCACCACACGTTCAGAATGTGTACTCGCTACCTGCCTAGCTGTACCCCGCACCAAGGAGAGTGCAGCACAGAGATGGAGTGATGCCAGCTGCAGTTGCCACTCTGGGTGGCAGATTGCCCGGTTACCAGCCACCACATGACTCACCCTGGGAGGGAGCTTGTTAGACGCTGGCTAGTGAAGCAAGGTCGCAGGTGAGCAGTGGTGGACTGGTCAGTCTTTAGCAAGTGGCTCTCGAGGAAAAGGAAAGTCCTGGATTAGAGCATTGCTTCATTTCTCCAGGGCACATGTCTGTGCAGGAGTGAGCTGATTTCGAGATACCAGGTGACATCACAAAGTGCGTGTTTAGGAGGAAATGCTGAGAGAGTATAAAAGATAGCTACAAGTGCAGCTAGCCAGTGTGTCCAATGTCCAGCCTGCGACCTGCGGGCCACGGGTCGTCTCGTGCATTGGAAAATAGCTATGCATGCTGTCCAGCACAGTGTCATAAACTCACTTAAAACATGACAAGATTTGGGGGCTGGAGAGGTGGCTCAGCGGTTAAGCCTCTGCCTTGCAGGCGGAAGGTCCTGAGTTCGGATCCTAGACCCCATGTATAGACATCGGGCAGAAGCGGGGGCAGCCTGTGTTTCTGGTCCTGGTAGGGCGGAGCCTGTGAATCCCGGGGCCGAGTAAACAAGGAGGAGGTGGAGGAGGTCCATGGTGGTTCCCGAATTCGTCCGTGGTTCTACACACACACACACACACGCACAATTGAATAAATAAAATAAGTTATTTTTAAAAAAACATGACAAGATTTGGGAAAGAATTGCTTTGTGTGCAGGCATGTATGTATATATGCACATGTTTGGGTATATTCAGTGCATATATGCATATGGGTACTCATGCACATGTGTGTATGTGTCTGAACTAAAATTCTTGCCTGCCATGAGCATCACTTCAGAGCCGTCTCGAACCCAGATCTCTCCAGAGCAAGGTGGGTGGAGAAAACAGACTGCCCCACTTACGGACATTCCACTCAGTTGTGTGTGTATGTGTGTGTGTGTGTGTGTGTGTGTGTGTGAACATGTGTGTGTACATGTGAGTTACATGTGAGTGTATGTGTATACATGTTAATAGGTGGGTATGTGAGTATAAGTAAGTGTGTATTTGTGATGTGAGCAGATGTGTGTGCATGTGTGCATATGTTTGTGTATATATGTGAGTGTGTGTGTGTGTGTGAATATGCAAAGGCAGGTCAGAGAACAGCTTTACTGCTGATCCTGGAGTGAGGGTTCACGCACTTTGAATTTTTTCAGAGTCTGTCGCTATCCTAGAACTGGGTAAGTGGGCTAGGCCTGCTGGCCAGCGGAGCACGCCCCAGGGATCCATCTGATTTGGAGCTGACATGAATGCTCAGTAGATAAAGGCATTTGTGGTCAGTCCCATGACCTGAAGTCAGTTCCAACTCAGGTCCCTGAGTTCATGAGCAGGCAGGTTACATGCTGAGCTAACTCCCTGACCCCATATAACCTGAGCTAAAAAAAAAAAAATCCCAAGTCAAAGTAGTATTTTAACGTTACTGATAAAGACCTACTTTGTCAGAAAAACATAGTGCCTTGGTGAAGGCACACCAAGCCCAGATGTGGAGGAGTGTTAGTAACCTTGTAGAATTTAATTATCAGAAATAATACATGTCCTACCTTTGAAAGAAGACACAGCTCTACTATTTGCATACTTTAAAAACTTGGAAATAATTTTTAACCCACTTTAAATTTTTTGCAAAAGAACAGTGTTTCGGACCCATTTGTTAAAAATATTTCTTCTGATTAGTTTACAAAAATTGACATTAAGGGAGATGGAAACCGACTAGCTGACTGGATGAATTTCAATAAAAGAAAAAAAAACTTCACATAATTGCCAGCTGCATTTTTTTTTAAAAAAGATGAGCATCTTGATTTAGTAAGCCCCCACCACAACGGCATTTCTTCTATTTCGATCTGCATGTCTCTCTGAAGATTCTTTCCCCTGCTCTGACAACCATTAAAATCAAGTATTTTTAAACCTGAACTTAGAAGCAGAACTTTGAATCTATTGCAAAAACAGTTCAAATAGCATTGAAACAGAGTGAACAGATTACCCTTGAAACTATTGTGCTTGGAGTGGGGGTGGGAGTATATAGGTGTATGTGAATGTGTATGAGTGTGCACATGAGCTCAGATGTTTGTGTGAAGGTCAAAGGACAATCTGAGATATTGGAGCTGACCTACTTAAGGAAAGGATCATTTTCTCCTTCCTTATTTCCTTCCTTCTTTCCTTTCTTTCTTTTCTGCGTGTACAAGAAGGCATTTGAATGTGTGTGCCTGTGGCGGTCCAAGGGTGACATTGGATTGCTCTGCTTCCTCATTGCTTTGCTCTGGGGTTTCCCAGGCTTTGCCTTCCACGATCAGAATTGCAGGCGACTAACACATTCACCCAGTGTTTTTACATAAGATCTGAGGATTGGAACCCAGACCTTGTGAGGCTCTTGAGCCATCTCTCCCCAACCTTAGGAAAGGATTTTTTTTAAATTGTCTGTCCCCTACCTAGACCAGGCCGGCCACTTCAGGATAATCTCCTGTCTCTGCCTCCCATCTTGCCATAGGAGCCCTGGGGTACAGGCACACACCTTGGCACCTCTTTCTTTACATGGGTTCTGGGGATTGGAACTCATGCCCTCGTACTATTGTGGCAAGCATTTTGACTCAGAATCATCTCCCCAGCCCTAAAGCTAATCACATTTTTGAGTGAGAACAAAACATTTTCTTTCGTGATCAACAAAGAAAGTTTTCAATTAATATGGTGTTTAGTTGATCTTTTTATAGCTCTTTCATTTCCTTAATATACAGTCACATTTGCATTTTCATTGGGTTCTTTTTTTTTTCTTGTTTGTTTATGGTTGTTTCTCTGTTTTTTGAGACAAGATCACATTATATAACCCAGGTTGCCCTGGAACTCACTAGGCAGACCAGGCTAGCCTCCAGTTGGTAGCAGTCCAACTGTCTCTGCCTCATGACCATAAGCCATAATACGCAGCTTCCTTACTTCTTTGTTTTAAGAAAAGGGATGAGCATGCCATGTCACACACATGGAGGCTTAGAGGACAGCTTTTAGAAGTGTATGTTTTCCTTCTACCGTGTGAGCTCTGAGGATCTAACTTGGGTCACCAGGTTTGTCCACAGACACCTTTACCCACTGAGCCATCTTGATAAACCATTATTGCTTCTTCTGCTTAGTTTCTTTCATTTCGTCGATACATGCAGAAGAAACATTTTCTTTTCCTTCAACTCAGTCAAGTCTGTTTTTTGTACAGATATATCTGAGAGCTATTGTGGCTTCAGCTTCAGATCACTAATGTAAAGCAAATATTACAGTAAAGTGAGTCATGCATTGTTATTCCCTGTGCCTGTGAAGATTTCGTTCATACCATACCATACTATGCTCTAGGTTGGCAAGAGCACTGTCTGAAAAATCAACCTTAATTTAAAAATACTTTATTGGGATCAGGGGAGATGGCTCAAGGGTTAAAAGCTTTGCCTCTCAAGCAAAAGGACCTGAGTTCAGATCCCCAGATTCCACATAAAAATGCCAGGCAGAAATGACAGCGGCCTTCAATAATTCTGGCCCTGGAAGGCAAAACCTGGGAAACCTGGCAAAGCAATAAGGAGGTAGAACAATCAGGGATGATTCCTGATGTCACTGTGGACCTCCACAGTCACACGCACTCAGGTGTCCTCTGGTACACACAAACACACCCATGTCTATGCATGCACATATGCACAAATTAAAAACACAAATATAATATATTTTATTGGGACTGACAAAATAGCTCAGTCAGTAAAGCACTTGTCTCACAAGCATGAGGACCTGAGTTCAACCCCCAAGACCCATGTAAAAATGCCTATGTTGCCTGGGGAGATGGCTCAGCAGTTAACAGTGCTTGCCATATAAGCAAAAGACTAGAGTTTGGATCTCCAGTTCTCATGTAAAAATGCCAAGTGAGTATGATAGTCTACCTGTATACCAGCCCCAGAAGGTAAGCCAAAGAGTCCCTAGCACAACCACTAATCCTGTCAGAGAGCTCTGGATTTGATGAGAGGCTCTGTCTCAAGAAGAATAAGGCGGAAGGAGTGATTAAGATGGATTCCTGAAATATCTTCAGACCAACCTTCATATGCACACATACACACATGCATGCACCCACACACAGGCAAACAAACTCTTTTTCTCACACATACACATACAGTCACCATACATGCCCAAGGAAAGGAAAGGGAAATACTAGGTACTACAGCATATACTTGTAAGTTAGGCACTAGGGAAATGGAGATAGATGGGTCCCTGGGTCTCACTGGCCAGTCAGTCTAACCTACTGGTGAGCTCCAACCCTATGAGAGAACCCAGTCTTCCCCAGGATTGTAGCTAAAGCTGTCCTTTCCCTTCCCACCCCCTGCCACACACACATATCACACATAATACACAGGTGCATATGCACTCACATACAGGCATGGAATACTTTACCATTAACTAAATGTAAAGATTATCTGAGCTGTCAATTCAAAAAAAATGACACTGGAGCTGGGAGATGGCTCGGAGATTAAGACTCTGCTTCGCAAGCAGAAGGACCTGAGTTTGGATCCCAGACTCCGTGTAAAAAACACCAGGTTGAAGTTACCGTGATCTGCACTTCCAGCTCTGGAAGGTGGAGCCTAGGAAATCTCAGAGTGAAGCAAAAAAGGAGGTAGAAGCAATCCAGAATGCTTCCTGAAGTCACCCTTGGGTCTCGCAGGCACACACAGCATCCTCTTACACACACACACACACACACACACACACACACAAAATAAATCTTTAAAAAATAATAATTTTTTAAAAATGACGCTTGATGAAAGGTCGCCATAAATCCTGAAATAATGAGATATACAAAGCTCAGCACGACAGTTCAATAAAATGAGACGGGTCTGGATCTTTGGTCCGAATCACCTCAGGAGTGCAGAAGTGGATACCAACGACTTATAAATGAATCCCCAGAGCAGGGCACTTCAGGGACAGAAGATAAAAAGCCTGCGGCATTCACTTAGGGTTTCTGCCAAGTTGTCTCCAGTCTCCCACCTCCACCTCTAACCTGCGCATAAGCTCCTTGGGAGAAGGAGACGGATTTGGCTTCTCCCCCATCACACACTTGGTCGTAGTCCCCAGTGCACATGTCCAGAATGGAGGTAAGATGGGAGGGCCGAGATGGGGGAATGGGAGGGAAACACTAGTTGGGAGACTGGGAAGACCCACCCCCTTCTCCTGAGTTAGAATTCTCCCAGCCCAGAAGAGCTTTCCAGGCATAGCTTTGCCTCCGATTTATTTAGCAGACTTAAAGGGGGAGGGGGGTCCCACTGGGTCTTTTTGTTTAACTACAAAATAGTTTCCCAAACCAGGCATTGACAAGCCAATGGGATTTTTGCCATTTTCTCACAAGCCCTGTTCCGTAATTAACCTCGCACGTCTCTTTTTAATAACTTGTTTTCCTAAGCCTGATCCCGACGCAGTAATAGCTTAGCATGGTGGATTGATGAGATGCCTGTTCTCATACACCACACACTAAAGTAAATACGTGCCCTGTAGAAGATAAAAGCCAGGGCTGAGGGTGTGGCGCAGGTGGCACAGGGCTTGTTTTGGGGCTCTGGAAGCCCAGGGTTTGCTGCACAGCTCAGCGTTGTGCACACCTGTCACCCCAGCACTTGGGAGGTGGAGGAAGAAGGAGCAGCGGTTCAGGGGCATCGTTGGCTACAAAGCAAATACAGGTTCAAGGTCAACCAGGGAGTACACAAAACCCTGTTTCAAAAGAAGGAGAAGGAGGAGGAGGAGGAGGAAGACAAGAGGAAGAAAAGGAAGAAGAGGAGGAGGGAATTACAGGCTGCTGCTATATCTACCAGGCATTTTATGTGGGATCTGGGAATCTGAACTCAGGCCCTTTGGCTTTCTAAGCAAAGGCTTCAATCCCTGAGCATCTCCCGGACCCTCCACCTTATTCCATGAGGCAGAGTCTCTCACTGGTCCTGGAACTCAGCCATCCAAGTAGGCTGGTCAACCAGCCCCTAGTCTACCTGTCCCTGCCTGCCTGGAGCCAGAACCACAAGTGTGGGCCCCGTGCCTGGCTGTTTTTATGTAGGTTTTGGAGAGCAAACCCAATTACTTTTGGGCCATCTCAAATTATTTAATTAATTTGCTTATTCTGGTGCTGGAGATGGAACCCTCAGCTCACACATGCTAGGCGAGCGCCCCAATGCTAAGCTACATTCCCAGCTCCTCGGGTCCCCAGCTCAGTCCATGTGCCAGGTTCCACCACTCCAGTCACAGCTAGTGGCTGCCCATCATCCTCCATCTGGGACACGCACAGTACGAGGTTTCCCATCTGGTGCCATCAGATCTTACTCTTACCAGTCCCCAACTCCCCACACGTACACTACAATGATGGAACTGGAATTGAAACCTCGGGTTTGGCCCCCATCTTCCAGGAAGTTAAGGCAGCTTGGCTGCAGACCTTAGGTAAAGATTCGGTGAGATGGCAGGTCTTCTACAAATGCATAGGAGAAGCAAATCAGCAGCAGGGAGCAAGACCAGGGTTATTCCCACAGTGGGGAAGGGGCGGCATTCTAGTCTCAGAACCTGGGTGGCTGAGGGGTTTTTTTGGGGGAGTGACAAACCAAAGCCAATCTGAGCCATATAGTCAGAACCTGTCAAAGGAGGAGAGAGAAGGATGGGAGGAAGGGAGAGTGGGAGGAGAGACAAGAGACTAGAAAGAGGAGAGAGATGAGAAAGAAGAGAGAGGAGAGGGACGAGAGAGATGAGAGAGGAAAGAGAAAAGAGAGAGTGAGAGAGCAATCTCTGTGAGAAAGAGGGAAGGAGGAAAGGACAAAAAAAGAAGAGAGGGGAGAGGAAAAGAAGAGAGGGGAAGAAGAGAAGGGAGAGGAGGAAGAGGAGGGAGAGATCTCTGCAAGAGAGAAAGAAGAATAAGCACAGAGAGAAAGAGAAAAGAGGGAGAAAGAGAGACAGAGAGAATTGCATCCCATAGATCATTAAAAAAAATTCTCCCTGCAAAACAGACTGGAAGAGAGCTAGACATATCCCAAAGCAGGCATCAGCTAGAACCCAGCCACGCGTGTGCTGTGAGACAAAGGAACATGTGACCTTCAGTGTAAATGTCACCCTGACACTTGGGAGGCTGGGCCCCGGGCACGAGTAGAGAGGGATTCTGTAGACTAAGGCAGGTCTCTGGACAAGTCTGGAGTAGATGGTCTTAATTGCTTTGGGTGAGGTAGAGAGAACCACCTACGGCGAGCGGAACCATCCCTGCATAAGAGAGCTCGCACTGACTGACAAGCTGGCAGACAGGCAAATGCATAAGCTGAGGTGTACTGGTCCTTCCCCACATTCTCACATATCGTCCCCTCAAATCCTCATGCTTCACTCTCCTGCCCTGATGGACCAGCCTGGAATTGTAAGCTGGACAAAACCCCTTTCTCCTCCAAGGTGTTTAGACCGGGTGGTTTGTTACAGCAACGAGCTTTGAAGCTAAGACAGTCCAGGATCACCTCAGACCAAGTCTCTCCCTATTGACTGCAGGTTGGGCTCTTTCCCTCTCTGAAAGGATGTACCCAGCCCTTCGGTCTGACTCTCAGTCCACACACACCTCTATCAAGACAGAGAGAGATGTAAAGATTCACTGAGCTGTGACACACTAAACGAAAGGCTGTCGGGGATATACTTAGATTCCTGCGGGGATTGCACAGCGGAAAGACTGAAGCTTCCTTTATGGAATCCCTGCTGCATCCCAAGCTCGTTCGCTTGTTGCCTGGATAACCTCTAGGAACTTTTACTCAGTGAGCAAAGAGTCCACAGGCACACCTGGAGTCTGGAGATTGCTCCCAGGGCCCACGCGGAGGAAGGATAGAACCGTGGGATATGGTATCAATGGCCTCTCTCTCTGTCTCTGTCTCTCTCTCTGTCTCTATCTCTGTGTCTTACTCTCAAATAAATAAATAATAGACCAAAAAATCATGAGACATTAAAGCACTTCAAAATTCAGACATTAGTGGGTGGACTGGAGAGAGAGCTTTGACGAAGCATTTGCCTTGCAGCGTAAGTTCCTGAGTTCCAGCCCCAGTGTCCACATAAAAAGTCGGCCATGGGGGGCTGGAGAGGTGGCTCAGGGGTTAAGCCTCTGCCTTGCAGGCGAAAAGTCCTGAGTTCAGATCCTAGATCCCACGAGATCCCATGTATAGACACTGGGCAGAAGCAGGGGCGGCCTGCGTTTCTGGTCCTGGTAGGGCGGAGCCTGTGAATCCCGGGGCAGAGTAAACAAGGAGGAAGTGGAGGTGGTCCGTGGTAGTTCCCAAATTCGCCCATGGTTCTACACACACACACATATACACACACGTGCATACACACACACGCACAATTGAATAAATAATAATAATAAAATATTTTTTTAATTTTTTTAAAAAATCAACCATGGTGGTATATGGCTGGAAATCCCAGCACTAGGAGAAGAGAAACAAGGGAATCCATGGGACTGGAGAGGGGAGCTTGTGGGCCATCCAGCCTGCCTGCCTGACAAACTCCAAGCCAGGAAAGACCCTGGCTCCAAATAAGTCAGATATGCTCCCAACTAACAACGTTTAAGTCTGTTCTCTGACCTCCACATGCACACACACACACAAAATAAAATCCTCAACCCTTGGGCTAGGTGTTAGAGGGAGTGTTAGAGGGTGGGACGCTGGGGCAATGCTGATATACTCTCCGTGCTTTGCACTTTCACAGTAGTTCCTATTGATTCCTATCTGTTTGCGTGTGTTCGTATATACACAGGAGTATATGTGCTTGCGTGTAGAAGCCAGAGGCCAACCTTGGGTGTCCTTCCTCAGGCACCATCCATCTTGATGTTTTTTGGCTTTGCTCTATGTGTATGTGGCATACCTACATCTATCTATATGTGTTCGTGGGGGCAGGGTCACATGTGTGTGCAAAGCACACGCATGTGTGTGGAGGCCACAGGTTGCTGTCAGGAATCCTAATCATTCTCCGGGTCTCCTTTATTCATTGAGGCAGCGTCTCTCATTTGAACCCAGGGGTCCCCTAGTCTGGCTAGCCAATTTGCTCCAGGGATCCGGCCTGTGCCTCTCCAGTGCTGGTGTTATAAGCAGGTGGCCCTGCTCATCCAATGTTTGCATGGTGCCCGGGATCTGAACTCTAGTCCTCTTGCTTGCATGGCAAGAACTCTATCTACCCGGCCATCTCTTTAACCCTACCTTGCTTCTTATGAGTGTCTCTCTCTGGCCTGAAACTTGACAGTTCAGCAAGAGTGCCCGGGCAGCAGCCCCAGGGATCAGCTGTTTCCACCTCCCCAGTGCTGGGATTGCAGGAGTGTGTCATGTCCTGCTTACTTGTTCTCTCTCTCTCTCTCTCTCTCTCTCTCTCTCTCTCTCTCTCTCTCTCCCTTCCTTCATTTTCCTTCCCTTCTTTCCTTCCTTCCTTCCCTTTCTTTCTTCTTTCTTTCTTTCTTTTTCTTTCTTTCTTCTTTCTTTCTTTCTTTCTTTCTTTCTTTCTCCCTTTCTTCCTTTTCTGTCTTTTCTTTTTTCTTCCTTCCTTCCTTCTTTCTTTTTTTCAACATGGCTTCTGGGGCTCAAATTCAGGTCTTTGTCTTACAAACCAAGCACTTCATCTGCTGAGCCATCTCCCTATTCCCTGGTTCCTCATCTAAATGTAAACAATATATATATACAATTTTGCTCTAGTCCAAGCTGCTCAACAGGGTCAGTCAGCACCAACTTTCCTGCGTTGGTCAGCAGGGGTTGGGCAGTAGGGCCAAGTCTAAGTCGGGCTGGAAGTCGGCAGAAAGAACCCAGCAACAGTTGACTCGTGTCAAATTTGGGAATATATGAGAAACACCCCCACACACAGAGAGACACAAATACCCTGTGTCTTTTGCAAGCCTTCAGACATTCCAGGCCACCGGGCTGATCAAACCAATTTAACGGGGCTAGGGGGTGAGGGCGAGCTTGGATTTGTTCAACATAAGGCTGTGTCTGGCGTGCAAAGCAGTAGATTTCTCAGCGACACCACCGCGGCGAAGGGAGAATTAAGGAGAAATGCCAACTGAACACTGCACGTGTTTCTTTCTGCTAGACATGACTGGCGGTCGCTGGCTCTTCCGGCGCTTCAAGTCTCTGTTCCCCCAGCCCGTCGCCATGGGAGACCTCTGCTGGATGCCCCTCGTTCCCACAGAGGATCAGGAAAGTGCAGTGGACAACCCATACCTGAGGCTCCCCTGAAGGCAGACAGACATGGACCCACGCCTTGCGAGGCTGGGGGTGTCCCTCTACAGTTTGAATGAGGAAGGTCCCTCAGGCACTGTGTTTTGGGTACCCTTCCTTAGGAAAACACTAAGTCTCTTCACTCCAGAGAAAGTGCCATCCACTGATGATCCCATCCAAGTCACGCTGATGGTGAAGCCAGTGTGTTTAGTGAGGTGACTTACAGGGGATGGTGAAGCCAGTGTGTTTAGTGGGGTGACTCAAAGGCAGCAGCGTCATCAAACAGCCCAACCCAGCATGGGTGACCACTCTTGAAAGCTATATCCTGGGGTTCCGTGCAAGACTTGAAAGGTTAGAGGTGCCTCTCCTTACAGTTCTAACTGCTTAAATAACTTTGGGAAGGGGCTTTGTGAAGCTGGTATGTTTTTAGAACTCCCTGATGCTTGTGAGCTGTTTATATCTTTAAAAACAAAATGTTTTCTCTTTTCATTTGCAAGAAGAGAGGAGAGAGAGGAAAAGAGGAGGCAGGGGTAAGCATGCTGTGGCATACAGGTGGTGGTGAGGGGACAACTTTCAGAAGTCGGTTCTCTCCTTCCACCACATGGGCTTCTGGGAATCGAACTCAGGTCACTAGGTTTGAGAGCAATTGTTTTACCCCACTGAGCAGTTGTTTATATCCTTATTTTTTTATTATTATTTATTCAATTGTGTGTGTGTGTGTGTGTGTGTGTGTGTGTGTGTGTGTGTGTGTAGAACCAAGGGTGAATTTGGGAACCACCATGGACCGCCTTCACCTCTTCCTTGTTTACTCTGCCCTGGGATTCACAGGCTCCGCCCTACCAGGACCAGAAGTGCAGGCCGCCCCGCTTCCATCCAGCGTCTATACGTGGGGTCTAGGATCTGAACTCCGGACCCTCTGCCTACAAGGCAGAGGTTTAACCCCTGAACCACCTCTCCAGCCCCAGTTCTTTATATCCTTACACTTAAAAGTTTTGAGTTTGACCCCTAGAACCCATATGGTGGAAGGAGAGAACTGACTTTCGAAAGTTGTCCTCTGACCTCCACCAATGCACCATGGCATGCACATGTATTCTCTCTCTCTCTCACCCCATTAATAAAATATCTATATTTTAAAAATCATCCTGAGACTCACAGATGGTCACACAGCAGTGGGTTAAGTCATAAGGAAGCATCCATACATCTCAAGACCTACAATCGTTAGAACACAGTAAGACTGCTGGCCGCCTTGTGTGGGGAGGGGTGGTTGACCTTTGGGAACTAGAAATCTCACCCAGCTACACATACAGCTCCTGTAAAGTACCTTCTACCCAGTCAAGCTGGGATCACCTTGGTAAAGGCCAGCCTGATCCCTGCCTGGGAGCATGCCTACTCCATCACAGAGAGAAAAGCCACACCCGGCCCCTCACCCCAAGCTCTTGATCTTGTTCATCACAGCACACTTACAATAAAGGTAAGGGTTGGATCCAGGTGGGACACTGCTCCTGAGTCCCCTAACCTAGGGTGTCTACCCTTCCACCTCTGCCCCAGTAGCCTATAATCCTACCATCTCAGAGCCCTCCCAAGCCTTCGGACTTTCTAAAACCCCAGTGCAAAGGAAGCTGCAGTCTGGGCTGTAGGCTAATTCTTCCATTTGCTCCGCAGAGAAGAGGCACTCGCAGAAGTGAACGCATTGACAATTTTTGTGAAAAGACTCCATTCTTGACACACTTGTAGCTGGGGCATGTGCTTGTCAACAGAACATTCCAGAGCTTGAGGAAAGAGTAATATCATAAGGTGAGCATGTGGAGTCAACTCTCCCCACACAGACTAGGGTGTCCCCTCACAATATTGAATAGCACCTGTGCAAATGGCACAGTGAGGAAAGGTGCTTGCTGCTAAACCTGAAACCTGAGTTCGATCTCAGCATACACATGGTCGAAGAAGAGAATTGTCTTCTGAAAACTGTCATATGACTTCCACATGAATGAAGTTACAAGAACACCACACATACACACACACACACACACACACACACACACACACACACACACACACACACGAAATAAATGTAAACAGATTAACTTTAAAAACTATAAGCCCAATATCCACTTAGGTAGCATAGCTTATACTCAAAGGGCAAGTCTATCACCACAAGGTCCCCGAATCTTCTGAAACCCGTTCTCCATGTATCTAAGCATGTTGCTTGGGAAGACCAACTCTATTTAAAAAGCCCCAAAGGAGAGAAAATGGGGCTGGGGCTGGGGCTCAGTGGGTAGAGTACTTGCTTATCATGCACAAAGCCCTGAGTTCAATCCCCAGCACCTCATAAACCTAGCGTAAATGGTGCACACCTGTCATTCCAACACTCAGGAAGTGGAAGCAGAAAGATCGAGAGATCAAAGTCATCTCAGCTACGTAGTCAGTTTGCAACCAGTCTAGGCCTTCATGAGACCTATCTCAAAAAGAGAGAGAAAAAGAGAGAGAGGAGAGAAATTAACATTTCTCCTTTCATTAGACCAGACAGAAAGTGATTGAAAATACCACTAGTATTTTTCCTTAAAGAGAGTGACTCTAATCTGTTTAATTAATTAGATGGGCTAAACGGACATGTTTCTATTTGCATATTCATGACAAAAAAGGGAAAGTCCAAACCTCCTTGACCTTAGCTCCGATTATTTTTTTCAGCAATAACCACAAAACCCCAGAATGGCATGAGTTTTACCTCCCAAACAGAATCCTTTTGAATGTTTTAATACACTAGAAGCCAGGCTGCTGAGGGCTGGGCCTGATCGCAGATGATTTGCTTGCTGGCACTGGAGCCTAGACCAGGAAATGCCACAAGAAGAACAGGAGGGTCCCTGGTGGGTGATAGTTGAACCCTCCTGCCACCGGGAAATTCGGAAATTCTCTTCCGAGCTGTCAGGAGTCGGAAATCCAGCCTCGGCGGTTAAATTCCAGGGCAAGAAACATCTCGCCCTGGTGGCAATGAATTTGATACTTCTGCCGTCTGAGCAGTGTGTGTGTGATATATACCGCGTATCGGAATTGCTAATCCGAAATGTAATCTGTATGGGGAAACAGCAATTCTTTGCTAATCTTCCGCGAGTTTATTGCCTCTGCTGTCTGGGAGTCCTCCATCTGCACAAATCCCTGAAAATGGCCCGGGTACAACCGTTGTGAAATTCATCATGTCCTCAACAGAGTCCAATTCCTTCTTTGATGAATTCGTCTGGCGAGAGGCCTCTCCCAAGTCCCACCTTCAGAACAATCGTGGAGTTTCTGAGGAAACAACTCTCATTCCAAATGGATGTCGAGATCTTGTTCCAAGGACTTTCTTCCACAATGAATCCCCAAGTAAGTCTTGTTGTCCAGAAGTCGGGGTGCACACGGAGGACTGGTGTTATAGGGAGGGGATTTGAAATCTGTCGTGATGTTGTGCCCAGAACTGTATAAAAGTTTAATTATCTATCTTGAGTGTGCTAAATGTTTGATGAGATCGTAATGAGGCAGGCAGGGAGATGGTAATGAATGTATGAAACTTACAACATTTAAAGCTCACCCCACACTCACATATGGGACATGATTGCCTTCAAAACCAACCGGAAGTAATGGGTTACACTATAACCAGAACAATACTGTATTCATGTACTGTGGAGACAACTATCATGGAAGATTTTTCTCCCCCACAACTGGATTTCAGTAGCCATCCAGAGTCTTGAGCTATAGCATTTTGGGGTTTTTCCCAGCATCCTCTCTGGGTAGTGGTGTTTTGGGGGCGGGGGTGGTTTCTATTTTCCTGCTGGTACTGTGAAGAGAGGTCACCCATGGAAACAAAGGCAGCCAGGGACACCTCAGGTCACGGAGGTCCTCCAACTGGGATGGTTTCCCAATTAATTAGCCTCAGCAAAAATAAAAAATAAAATAAAAAATGTTGCTTTCCTTTTGCAATCGGAATGTTTACTTGGGGAAAAAAACATCTAATTAAAACCATTTTATGAGTTGTAAGAACAAAATAAAAGCCTCAGGCTTCAAGGCTCATCGTTGGGGTGGGTTGTATATTCCAGCAAGAAACAGAAAGAAGTGACTGCCAGTGACATGTATATATACTTGTTATTGTAACCTTTAGACTTACGGGGGTCTTACCCTGGACAGGACTTGGAGGAAGGTACCAGAAAGGAAAGAGAGAACCAGGAAGAATGAGAATTCGAGGGAATCCCAGAGCCACCTCTGAGCCTCTGGCCTTCACACTGGAGCTGCGTCTCGAAGCGCCAATGTCTTTGGCAGGAAAAGACTAAACTATGGGGAGAGAGAAACGCCTCACAGAACTGGCTTGAAAGAGATGGACTAAGCCTTCCCCTTTCTGGTGTTGAAAGAACCATGTGGGAATTTTGTGCAAATCAGAACATTCTGTCTGAGCAAGGTGTTTGGTGAGAAACACCTGTTCGGATCACCGAAGATTTCATCCTGACAGCACATACAGAGAGCTGCTCACGCCCTCCTTTTCTAGACTAAGCGAGCCCAGTGCAAGACAAGTTCAGCATGTGCCCCAAATCACAGTGGCCAGTAAGGGGTAGGACCCAGATCAAATTCTAGACTCTTCTGTAGATTCTCTTTCCACTCCTAAGGTCCCTTCCTCTATATTCCAGGAAGAAGCTACTCGACATGCAGGTACATATCCCCTGGACAGACAGCCACCGGGGCCTCCCAGGCCCCTTGCAGAGAGCTGCAGAACAATTGTGTGTGTGTTGGGGGGCCCATTAGACCATTCCTCTAATGCCACCGGCCAATACAGCAGAGCTTGGGTGGGAGGGATGGAGACGGACATGATCTCTTTCCTCCTTGTCTGGTTTCTGGGATCTCTTTGTGGCTGACTCCCTAAGGTTCACAACTCCCAGAAAAAAGAAAATATGTCACAGGGTCCTTCTGTCTGGCAGAACCCAGACAGGATGCAGGAGAAAGGGGGAAGGAAATAAAACCATGAAAAAAGAGAAGGAGACAGAGCAATAATGACAACTACGTGTGAGCACGAACAAAGCAGGGTGTGCCCGCAGAGCTCCTACTTGCTCGGCGAGGACGCTGGCTGTTGGGGAGCGCACAAGCCAGTGCCCTGGAGAGACTAGGTTGACTCATAATAACCTATTACAGGTTAATACGTCCAGTATGTGAGCTGTACTTGACAGGTAGATATGCGGGGCTATTTGTCATCCCCAACCACACACAGAGACATGCATACAGACCACACACGCACGCACGCACACGCATGCAGATACACACAGACATACACACATGCAGACATACACACAGACATGCACATATGCACATGCACACAGAGACATGCATATAGACACACACATGCAGACACATGTACATGTACACAGACACACAGAGACATGCACATAAACATACATGACACACATGGACAACCACATATACATGCACACACACAGGACAAACAGGCACAAATACACATGGACATGCACACAGGACACACATATGTACAAACACACATATATACACACCCACTCCGACCTTCACATCTAAACCCTCTGGCTGGGAACTAGGCCTTTATTGGACCTTTATTCTTTAATCCTCTGATATCAGCAGTTGGTCTGGCTATAAAAATGACATCAGTCTTCTCCAGTGTCCCTGGAACTGAGCACTGGTCCGGAAGGCAGAGGGCTACTAAAACTGCTTTTCCAACATTCCAGAACCTTCCACAGCTTCCCCCACCCTCGACCCTCCCCGTGGGGAAATGATGGTGGAAGGGGCTGGAATCTTTCTTCTGCAAGAGGTGGGTAATCAACCCAAGGCAGGAGCGGTAAGCAAACAAGTCCCGAGCTTGGGGAAGTTGAGGACTATGGCCTAGCCCAGCAGAGACCCTGGCTGGCTCTCAGAGAGGCCTGTTCAGCCCTGCTCCCCCCCACCCCCACATAACTTCCCATCCGGGGACCCTGTTAGACTTTTCTGGGACTACGAAAAAGCAAGCTGAAAGGTGACAAGAACCTAATTTAAAACCGCTGCTTAGTGTCCTCCTAACCAGGCCCTGCTCCAAAAGAAAACACACACACACACACACACACACACACACACACACACACACACAAAACCACTCAGCACTCGGGCGACAGCTGGAAGGCTTTCTGAATGGCGCCCTTCAATACGGAAGGTCACAGGATACTGATCTAAGGGATGGGGGGAAGTCTTGCTCACCCAACTGTTGACACTCTGTAAACGAGAGCGGGCAAGGCTGGGGTGGGCATCTGAGGAAGGAAGCCCCCACCGCACCTCCCCAGCTGGAGAAAGAATAGGAAGCAACTTCTATTCATCACTCACGGGGGTCCCCCTTCTACCCCCTGCCGAAGCCACTGGGCCCATCCTCGCGCACCCCCCCTTCCAAGCTACCTTGTATTATAACTGGATTAACGTATATTTAGCACCTCCATTAGCATACGTTTAGCCCCATTTGGGGCTAGTTAAGGCTTCCGACTGCCTTTGATCTGGTTTGGCTGGTCATCGGGACCCCAGCAGGCCTGATGGGGGCGGGGAGAAGGAGGGGCGGGGGAGAGCAGAGAGCCCGGCAGTGGCATAGAGTCCCTGGAGCGCCGGCCCCAGGTTCCAATAACCCAAAGCTTTTCTTTAAACGGCCCGATTGACTCTCAGAGTTGGGGGGGGGGCAATAATAATTAGGTCCTAGATGGAAGAGAAGAGAAAGGATTTGGGCTCTCCTAAGAAAAAAGAGGGAGGGGGGACCCGATAAATTCTACAGTGTCTGCCTTTTTATTGCTTGCATTTGCATATAAATTAAATCCATATTGTAGCTTTAAGGCAAGCCGGGCTAAGAATTCCACACAGCTCGGGGCCCTATTGTCTTACGCCGGTTCTAGGCGGCGGGAGCTAAATGAGAAGGGAGGGCCTAGAGCACGGGAAAGAGAAAGTCAGTTTTGTAACATTTTTAATTGCCTGTTTGTTTTCTCCACCAATTACAGGCAAATTAATATTTAAACTTTGGGAGGCCGAGGCAAGAAAATGCTTTCGCAGCAGGAGGGCTCAAAGTCCAGGGTGGAAGGGTAAATCTGTGGGGGGGGTGACTTAGACCATCCTGAAGTTGAGGTGTGGTGGAGAATTTAAAGATAATTCCTCATACAGTCCATTGCTGTTTCTTCTCGGTGCAGGTCAGGAAGGGTGCTGACATTCAGGTGTGGTCGTGTGGGGTAGGTGTCTGTTGCTAAGAAGGGTGGACTGGCTGGACTTGGCTGGCGCAACCTGGACACTCAGTAGGACACACACCTGCAAGGGCATGAAACCCAGAGCTTTAGGAAGATTGGCAGTTAGTGGCAGGTGGGAAGAGAGGCCTAGACTAAATACTGACTCTGAAGAGTCCAAATGAGAGCCTACAGATTCCCCAGGAAGCATCTGCCTGGGCGGGGAGGTGTGGGAATGGTCTGCAGAGGGTGAGGAGAAGAGTCTTTAGGCCTCTGGCTTGAAAACCAGGGACCCAGTCTGAGGCTCAGTGACAGAACGCTTGCCCACCATGTGTGAACCCTGGGTTAAACACACAGGCGCATACTCACACACACACACACACACACACACACACACACACACTTCTCATAATACATTCTCACACATGCTCTCATACACATACATACAACCTCTCACACATGCACACACATGCGTATATTCTCATATACACACAATCTCACACATAACACATGCACATACTCTTTCTCACATACATTCTCACTCACACACACTCTTCCTCACACACACATACACACACACTTTCTCTCACTTGTGCACATATACATACACTCTCTCACCCATACACACATTCTCTCTATATTCTCTGCAAGTTTTGCCCTTATCAGACCTGCAAGGTGGCTCCCACTGTGAGGTGAATTGTGACCCTTGGAACTGCCAGGTGGCCTTGACAAATCCTTGGACACAGGAGTGTAAGTCTACCCAATTTGATATTTGTTTTCAAAACCACTGGCACGTAGGGCTAGGAAGAAGGCCCAGTGGTTTTAAAATGCTTGCCACACAAACAAAAAGACCTGAGTTCAGATTCCCAGATCCCATTAAAAAAAAAAAAAAAAAACAATGAGCATAGCAACTGCCTGTTCCATCCCTAAGAAGGAGAAGCCTGGGAATGCCCAGGGCAAGCTGGCTGGACAGACCAGGCATATTGAGCAACTTTGCCTTTAATTAGAAAACCACACTCAACAGTAAAGTGGATGAGAGAAGATGATTCTCAATATCAACCTCTGGCCTCCACATGCATGTGTACACAGGTGCTCACTGAGCCGTGTGCACACACACCTGTGTGCATGCACCCCCACCCTCTCCACACACATACACAGAAAAAATGATTTTTAAAAATTATCTAATGAGCATTTAAAGGCTTTTTCTTGTCTTCATCCCGCAAGAGCGATTTATATAAACACACTTATTGCACTGTAATCTGGAGATGCTTCAGGGACATGTGCAGATTGCATGCACAAGCTAAGGCGTTTCACACAAGGGGTCTGAACACCCTCATATGTGGGTATCCACAGGGCGTCCTGGGAGAAGTTATCCAGGAACGTGGAACAATGCTGCTCAGAGTCGATGCTGTTCAGGACTTGTGACAGATAGGATTCCCTGTGTAATTATGTTTTCTCAACTACAGTGTATATTCGAGATTATTCCACTGCTGTGAAGACGGCGGTCTCGCTTTCTGAATGGATATACAGTGTCACGGGTCTGGCTCTGCTGCCTTGGCCTGCAGAGTGGCCCTGCAGTGGGTGATGTCTGACCTTCTCTGTCTCCCAAACCCTCCAAGACCAGCTTTATGCTTGGTGGCTTTGCAGATGTCTTCGTGCAGTTAAAAGAGATTGTGAGATGTAGACGAACTGATCAGACAGAACATGTGTTTTTCTTTGTGTTTGTATATATATATATGGTGTGTGTGTGTGTGTGTACATACTCATATGTGTGTGCATGCCACAGAGCACATGCAGGTCCAAATACACCCTCAGGTGTCAGTCCTCACCTTCTCCCTGTTGGAGGCAGCACCTCTTGGCTTTTTTCCTTTCCATTCTCCTGTCCCCGCCTCCCAGCTCCCCATAGAAATACTGGGCCTGCATAGGCTCCTGCTGTGCATTCAGCTTTTGTGTGGGTCCTGGGGACTTGAACTCGGGTCCTCAAGCATGCTTGACCCATTGAGCCATCTCCCCAGACCCTATTTTTCTTGCTGATTGTCTGTTCAGCTACTCTCCCCCCTCGTTGCCACAAAGTGTTACACCGCACTCCAGACAACACAAAGTCAGCTGGAACTTTCTAATCCTTGCCAATGCAATAAATTAAAAAAACAAATAAGAGAAGCAAGTTCCTATACAAAGTCACACTTCTGATATCAGGAGCGACACTGCACAACCTTGCAGGTGCTCATGAGCCACCTGGGCGTCCCTGGGCATCATATCCTTCCTCAGTCTTTCTGTTCAGGTACTGGCTTTTTTCCTACTCATCCACAACAACTCTTTATATCGTAAGGAATTCAGTCTTTCTTGTTGTGAGCATTGATGCCATTTTATTTCAGTTACGGTTTTGAACTTATTGTTTTTGCCACAGTGGGATGTGAGTGTGTGTGTGTGTGTGTGTGTGTGTGTGTGTGTGTGTGTACATGCATAATGTGTGTTGTGGTATGTGATGTTTGTGGTCCATGTGTATATGTGGGGAAGCATGTGTGTGATGTGTGTATGTGTGTGTATGCATATGGTATGGGTTTATATATGCATGTGTGTGCATATGTGAGGTTGGTGTGTGTGTGTGTGTGTGTGTGTGTGAGAGAGAGAGAGAGAGAGAGAGAGAGAGCATACGCATTTGCAAGAGGAAGGGATGTGCTATAGGTGTGGTGCTTGTGTGTCTGGTCTGATGTGGGTCCTCGTGAGCCTTATTTCGTTTGAGCCGGGCATTCTCCTTTTCCGCACACTGGGCTAGCTGGCTGGCGAACTGCCTGTAATCTGCCTGTCGCCACCTCCCATCTATACATCCTCACAATCGGCTTTTTCTGTTGGTTCTGGGATTCCCAACAATCTCAATGGCATCTGCAGGTACAGATACTGACCTTGGGAAGCAAGGCAGTCTGACACGGATGCTGAGCTTAAATCAGCAACAGCTCTGTGACTCAGGGTCACGGTTGCCTAGCTGAAGGACTGGATTGCAGGCTATTTGGGTTTCTGGTTGGCTCTGCAGTCCTGGCATTCTCGAAACACCTCCTCCAGCCTGCAATTTCCCTGTGCCTAGGGTCTTGTTGCCTGCCCTGCTCCTAGGGGTCTCAGCGGCATGCAACCAAGATGCTGCCTTGGGCACAAGGACCTGGGCTCCCTCCAGGACAGCAGGGTCTGGCCTCCCTCGGCCACAGACCTATGTCCCGTAACTTTGGGGCAAGTTCCTGCCACCCTGTCTGCTGGGCAGGCACAGTGATTCAAACCCAGGTCTCCTGGCTCTAAGAAACACGCAGCTTCAGAGAGGAAGTGAACGGGAGTCTGGGTCACCTGATAGAGCAGCTAACATTCACCTTCCCTGCCCCAGACTCCCAAGCATCCCTTTAGCCAAAGGTCCCTATTGAAGCCACAGCTTCTTTATTTTGAAGCCATTTATTTTGAGAGATGGGCCATATAAAGTACCTAGTATCTCTTTTTCATGTATGTGTGTGTGTGTGTGTGTGTGTGTGTGTGTGTGTGTGTGTGCGTGTGTACATGTGCATGTGGGTAAGTGTACATGTGTGTAGAAGAGGGCATTTGATTGTATGTGACTATGGAGGCCCAAGGGTGACTGCCAGCAGGGAACAACCTGGATTGTTCCACCTTCGTATTGTTCTGCTCTGGTGTTTACAGGTTCTATCTTTCAGGGTTGGAATTACAAGCTGACTCTATATCCACCTGGGATTTTTTTATGTGGGATCAGGACATCTGAACTCAGTTCCTTTTGCTTGTGAGGGAAAGGTTTTAACCTCTAAATCATATACCCAATCCCTTAAAGTCCTATTATCACATGGAAACATCCCCCACTATGGAGACTGAGGAAATGATTCAGCCACAAAAGCTGAGTTCAGATCCCTAGCACTCACTTAAAAAGCAGGACGAGGCAGAATGTTCTCGTAATCCCAGTTGTGCGGAGGAAGAGACACGAGAACCTTGGAGCTCAATGACCAGTCAGTTTAGCTGAATCAGTGACTCAAGATTCAGTGACAGACCATTTCAAAAAAAAAAAAGTGGAGAGGAATTGAGAAAGACACCAATGTCAACCTCCAGCTTCCACATATACACAAGTGTACACATATGCACATGCACCCACACACACACACACAAAGAAAGACACCAGTTTTGCTGTGAGATGCAGGAATGAGCTAATCAGTACTGGTTTGGGGACCTGGACAGCAGTACTTAGTCACCCTGCTTTGACTGTCCAGGTCTCTAGGAGAGACTCCCATCTCCTACCGCTCTTCAGCATCCTCCCCTGGGAAATGCCTCTTCCTTCCTACTGCACCCCATATCCTCTCTGGTTACCACAGACTATGAAACTAAGAACTTCTTTCCTCTCCACTGAATCTAAGAATCCCACTTCTGACCTGTGAAAAAAGACACCAGTTTGGGTGTAAGAAACCTCTTTTCCTTCCTACCCTTTCCCAGAGCCCATCAAGACATTTCTTGGTGTCAAATCCCTTGTTCCCATAAAACAGCCCAGCGTTTCTCCTGGCCTCCCTGCTCAGGTCGGCCACATAGACAGACAATTGATCTGAAGACAGCCAAGCATCACTGAGAGATACACACTTCTCCAGCCCTCCAAAGTGGGTGGCAGGAATATTTTCCCCTTAGGAGTCCCCTTTGCATTAGAAGTACTTCTATCTATAATATCCAGATTTTCCATTAAAATTGGCTGGGATATAGTCAATGATAAATAATGGGGTTGACTTGTGAGACCCAATGTTTAGTCCCCAGATCCTCAGATAGATAGATTATAGGTAGACGATAGATAATAGATATGTAGCTAGATGATACATACACAGGTAGATGCATAGATACTAGATAGATGGATGGATGGATAGATAGATAGATAGATAGATAGATAGATAGATAGATAGATAGACATAGATAGACAGATAGAAAGATAGATGACTGACTGATATATAACTAGATAGAGAAAGATAGACATACATATAATAGATTATTGATAGACTGATAATAGAGATAGATGATAGATGATAAATTGACAATTAATACATAGATGGATGATTAATATATAAATAATAGATGATAGATAGGGTATAAAAAATAGATGATAAATGATGTTAGAGATGATTGATAGACACATAGATAGCTGATGGACATATAAATTAAGTCATATTTACAATATCTTCAGCAGAGATTGCATGCCAAGGACAGAACAGCAGCTGGTTTGGTCCCTGTGTACACTGCTCTTCCCCATTGAAGGCAGACAAAAGAGTGGACAGTCCTCCCTGGACCTCCTTTCAGGGAGAAGAAAAAACCAGGCATGATGGTACATGCCTGTAACCCCAGCACTGGGGCAAAACAAACAACAGGACTCCTAGGGCACCACAGACAGGCAGCCTAGTCTACTCTGCCATCCCCAGCTCCCAATGTGAGGAAGGACCCTGTCTCAGAAAACAAGGTGGGGAGTGACTGCGGAAGGATGACCACCTGTGTGGCACCCGGTGACATCACACCTTTCATTTCCCAAGTTTCTCTGTCTCTTGCTTGATGTTGTCAGGACAGTTAACAGTTGGCCAACACCCTGCCCACAACAGTTGGTTTTACAGCTACAGAGTCACCCCAAAGCCTTCCTGGCCAGCCCACAGGGAATTGAGTCCATCCCAGAAGGACAAGAAGGCAGATATCCATCTTCTTGCCTCTGGTCCCGGGATAGGCAGACTGAATGCTCAAGAAGGTCGAGGATCAGAGGAATGATGCTCCTACCTCCAGGGAAGTCTTCTGGGAGCATTGGTCATCTCTCCAGAAATTGAGATTCAAATTCCTGAATTTCAGGGCTTGAGAGAAGGCTCAGGGGCTAAGTCTCTGCCTCGAAAGCAGAAGGACTTGAGTTCGAAATTAGGTTGTCAAAGCCTGTCAAATCCAAAACACTCATATCCGTGTCTACCCATTGTTGCATGTGGTCCATGCCGGGAGATGCCCATAACCTCCACTCACAGCCGTGGCCAGATCACCACCATGGACTGCCGACTCATAGCACCCCTCACTGAGTCATCAGAACAAGTCCATCAGGATGTACTATCACTTGCTGTTTTACACATGAGGAAACTGAGGCATAGACTACGTACTGGAACACTAAGACCTCAGTAATACATACCAGGGACTCAATTTTCACCACTCTTGTGCTGGTTAGATATGTAGGTGTCAACTCAATAATTGCAAGCTTAGCTTGGGCACATCCGTGAAGCATTAGTGGTTGAGACAAGACCTGAGCAAACCTGCAGGAGATTGTTTGATTGAAGAGGGAAGACCCATTCTGTGGTGGGTGGGACCACTCCTGAGAAAGTGGAACAGATGGGGGAGGCTGGTTCAGTATTTCGGCACACTTTGGTACACATTGGTAGTCTTGCAGTCTGGTGAGTAAAGAGATCTGCCTCTCTCTCAACAGTCCTACGGGTGTGGTGTGGCCAGTTCCCTTTGGCTCCCGGTATTGGCATGAGCTCTCCTGTAAGAACTATAACTGAGAATCATGAACAAGAATAAACCCCTTGTTTCTTTTAACAGTTTGGTCATGAATTTATCCCCCAATACAGACAAACAGCAAGGAGCAGGTAGGCACAGGGTCTCAAACCCAAGTTGAAGCTCTAGCCCTCACTGTGTGATCTTTGCACGTCTCTCCATCTCTGCAAGGGGAGGACATCCCAGCTACTCTGCATTACTAGTGACCAGGCAGAGGACAGGCCTGCCACGGTGAGGAGTGACAGATGACTCCTGTCATCATTCTTCATCTAGAAGCCCAGAACAGTCCACTCCTGCCCAATGCTATTTGAAGTGGTCATGTACGTGTGTGTGTGTGTGTGTGTGTGTGTGTGCGTGTGTGCGTGTGTGCGTGTGTGTGTGTGTGTGTGTGTGTGTGTGTCTCAAGCTTATAAACTCAGTAGTCAATGTCCAATGTCTTCCCCAGTCCCTCACCTCTATTTTTTGAGGGAGTTTCTCATGAACCTGGCACTTCCCAGTCGGGCTAGACTGACTAGGGTCAGTGAACCCTGGGGTCTGTCCTGGTCCACAGAGAGCCCATATGAAACTTCTGTGCACCTGCCAGCCTGCATGTCGGAATTGGTGTGGAAGCCAAACCACTGAGAAAGCATCCAGAGCTTCATGATGTAGCCTGGAACTATATTCAGAGCTGTGGTGAGTCAGACTTGTGTGCATCACGGAACTGTGTTTGTATGGGGTCCTGAAACTGCCTGCAGCCAGGGGTTTGGGGAATAGGTCTGTCCTCTCAGCCTGCTGCGGCAGCAGGATCTCATCTCGTTCAAGGCCAGCCCCAACAGCTCAGCAGGAACTCATCTAAAATTAAAAGGAAGGGCTGGGGAGACAACTCGAGGATTCAGGCCTTTGCCCCACAAGCTAAGATCCCCAGATCTCAGGTAAAAATGTAGGGTGGACATAACAGCAGCCTGCAATTCTGGCCCTGGAAGGCAGAGCCTGGGAAACCCCAGAACAAAGCATAAAGGAGGTAGAACAGTCCAGGATGATTCCCAATGTCACTCTTGAGACACACACACACACACACACACACACACACACACACAAATACTAACAAAGTAGAAAACAAACTGGAGATTCGTTTGGTAGAGTGGCATAGCATGCACGGGGACCCTGATTCCATCATGTCACTGCATAAGCAAGGTGTGGTTGCTTACACCTGCCACCTCTGTACTGGGAAAGTGGAGGCAGGAGCGTCAGAAGTTCAAAGTCATCCATCAAATCCAAGACCAGCCTGCACTAAGTGAGACCTGTCTCTAAATAAGTAAATAACAAGGCAGGCAAAACAGTTCGTCAGGGTAATTCTGATGGACTCCTTAGGAGGAAAAAAAACACACACACACAAGCACACACACACATGCATGCACATGTGCATATACACATATGTACCAATAATAAACTATTTTTGAAGACCTCTCTACTCAAAGAAAGAGTAACTGGCTTCCAATGTACATTGGACGCAAACGCTTTTCAAGTGCTGCCTCCTTTGGGGCCCACGACCAACTCAAGAGCTACGTGTCTTATACACATGGTAAGGAAGCAGCAAATGAGCCTTTCTGTCCTTCAGGACACAAATGTTCTTCAAAGAATCCAGCAGCCTATAGGTGGCCAGGTGTGATTGTGAGACCACAGAGACAAAAAGGTCTAAGGCTGCATGGAGCCCACACCTGTGGTCGGTTGTGAAACATACACACACACTTGCAACGGAGTAAAAATGCCGCCATGGACAGGAAGAGGAGGAGGCTGCAGGGAAGGGCAGGTCAGTGGCAGGTTTAGCTCCACTGTGGGTGATTTTTTTTTTCAATTCTATTTTTTTCTCCTACTTTAACAAGCATACTGAGTATTCATCCCACTGTGGGTGATTTTTAAAATCAAAATTTAATGAGCCCTTAAATTCTTTTAATAGTTTTTAGTGTTGAATAAGTCAGAGGATCTGGGGAAATAGTTCAGCTAGTAAAGTGCTTGCCTTGCAAGCATGAGGACCTGTATTCAGAACACATGTAAACCCATGTGAAAAGCTAGGAAGGCATGGTGGTGCACACTTATAATCTCAGAGCTGGGGAGGTAGAGACAGGGGGATCCCTGGGGCTTCCTAGACAGCCAGTCAGAGCTGGCCTGTGGTCATCGCATGTGCACTTGTATATAAACATGAACACTCACAAATAAAAGGAGAGAGAGAGAGAGAAAGGATGAGAAGAAAGAAGGAAGGAAGGAAAAAGGAGAGACAGAAAGATAAAGTCAAAAGAAAGGGAAAGGAAGGAAGGAAAAAAGGAAAGAAAGAAGAAAGGAAGAATGGAAGGAAAAAAGAAAGACACGAAGAAAGAGAAAGAAAAAAAGAAAGAAGAAAGGAGGAAAGGAGGGAAGGAAGGAAGGAGGGAAGGAGGGAGGGAGGAAAAGAGAAAGGGAGGAAGGAAAGGAGAAAGGGAGGAAGGAAGGGAGGAAGGAAAAGGAAGGAAGGAAAGAAGGAAGGAAGGAAGGAAGGAAGGAAGGAAGGAAGGAAGGAAGGAAGGAAGGAAGGAAGGAAGGAAGGAAGGAAGGAAGGAAGGAAGGAGAGAGACACAGAAAGAGAACAAAAGTACGATACAAGTAGTAATCCTCAAAAGCTTTTCCTCGGTCTGCTTGCTGGCTGCCTGCTGGCTATGGGGCAAGAGAAAAGGAAGTTCCCACCAACAAGGAAGGGGAGAGGACAGGGCTCTGAGCACCTGCAGCCTCTCCCAGAAGCTCTGTTCTGACAATCTTGTCACTGCTGACCTGACCCTGGAGCTCAGCCTTCTGACACGAGGCCAGAGCCACTGTCCCCTCTCTCCATCCAGTACCACCAGGCTGTCCTGTCCCTCCACCCAGGTTCCCTAACCCTTTCTCCTTTCGAAAGTCAACTAGACCCTGGATATGCCCTCCATTACCACTTGTCCCCTACAGCTGGCCAGGGAGCCTCAGGGACCCCCTTACCTCTTCTGCCCTGCACTAGGATACGGTGCCGTCATGTCTATATTTCTTACATGGTTTCTAGGGATCAACCTCAGATTTTTGTTCTTTCTTTTTTTTTTCTTTGAAAAAAAAATATTTTGAGTATGTGTAGGGGGCTGGTGTGTGTGTGTGTGTGTGTGTGCGCGCGCAGGTATGTGTGTAGTTGTATGTGTGTGTATTAGAGATCACCATGTGTGCTTGTGGAGGCCCAAGGGTGACCTCAGGAATCGTTCTGGATCCATCTACCGCCTTCTTGCTTCACTCTGGGGTTTCCTAGGCTGTCTTCTAGGACCAGAAAGACAGGCCACCTCCATCTCTGCCTCAGCGTTTTTATGTGGGATCCGGGATCTCAACTCAGGTGTCTCTACTTGTGAGGCAGAGGTTTAGCCCCTGTGCCATCTCTCCATCTCGTCCCTCCCTCCCTGTCTTTGTGTTTCAGCCACGGAGCCATCTGCCCGGCCCTCCTCCCTCTTCTCCCTCAGCTATTTGCTCAAAGCTACACTAACGCATGACTAAAGCACTCCTCACCCCAACCCTATCCCCATCATGGCTCTGTGTCACTGAACAGGGAATAGCTGGACCCCAAGACTTTCAGAAGCAGCCCCAGGATGTCGACCCATCCATGCAGGAGCCAGATCCCACTGCAGATAAAGAAATGCCCAGGAGAAGGCTTCGAATCCTGTATGCTGGCGTCTGAATGATGTGTTCACCATCAACATCTCAAACACCCTGCTTCCCTTCCCTGGGAACCTGGATCCCATTTGCCTAAGGCTGTCTTCTTTCCTGAGTGGGCTTGGAAATCAGCCGCATGGTGGTACAAAGCATTAACACTTTTTCTGTTGGTCGGAGAACATTCCAGCTCTGGCTTGCGTTCTGAAAGCATTTGCCAACCAATCCTCCATGCTATTAGCAGTAATAATGACTCCCATTTTCCAAGGAAAACAGTATGCCGGATGTTTGATAAACACTATTTACTCCTTAAATATTAATCGTGTAATAATAAATTCATTTTTCCATTTGTATTAATCAAAGATGCATATGACTGGCACCCAGAATCTTCTAGGCAGCTCAAGGCAGCATCCTCCGTCCCCAGGCGAGGAAGGGACCTACATCTGGCCAGTGTGCTGCTGGCAAGCTGAGGATAGATGCTAAAATTTGTCACATGGCGTTCCTCCCCTAAAGCCAGGACCCCAACTGGATTTAGGAATTGCCCAGCTAATCCCACCGGCTGATTTAACATGCATCAGGTTCAAGGCAGAGATGACTAGAGTCTAACAAGACATCGCAGGGTAGAAGCACAATCTGCCCTCCAGACTCCAATATGATGCTGTTTGCTAAGGCTTGGTGGTTAAGAATGCCGAGAATCACCCCCATGAAGCACAATGCGAAACTCTAAGATCTGGCACAGCTGGCCCAAACTACAGATGCATAGCTCTGTACCAATATCACAAACTTCTTGCCACTGGGCATTGGGCACTGGGCACCCACTCCAAGCTCTTTCTATGAGCTCTGCGTTCTACCTCTGAAAAGAGAAAAACTAGGGGCTGGGGATGTAACTCAGTGGCAGAACACTTGCCTTGCATGTGAAGGCTCTAGCTTCCATCTCTATCATGGACAGAGAGAGAGAGAGATGAGGAAGAGGAAGAGAAGAAGGAGGAATAGATGGTACTAGAACTGCAGGTATACAGCACCATCATGCCTGTCTTGTTAACCGGGTTGACAGTGGTGATCAGCTCTGGGCCTCACACACACAAAGAAAACATTGTACCAACTGAGCCATTTCCTCAGCCCCTAGTTACCATCTCCAGATATCAACCGTCACATCCTCCTACCACACACACACATTCAAATTGCACTGGCAATCTCTGATCTCTGTCCCAACGCTCTGGTCTGTTGGGACATATTCTGTTGCCCTCCTGGCTGGCCCTCTCCATTCCAATCTCCTTGTTTGCCAAGCTTATTAAATGTATACGCACATATATTGTTGCAGTTTACCTGTGTGTTCCCAACAAATTCACAACAAAGATCTTAGGGCAACAAGAGGATTTATTCTGGATCACAATTCAGAGCATAGCCCAGCTTATCAGGAGAGTTCATGCCAATACCAGCAGCCATAGCAGAGAACTGGACATGTCCACATCAAATCCACAGGGAGAGCTCAGATGTGGGCAAACCTCACTTGCCAGACTACAGTCTAGCCCAGTATCCCAAGTATGCCAAACGACTGTACCAGCTCCTGCCATCTTATCTACCTGCCTAGGGAATCGTCTCATCCATCATGGGCTGGGTCTTCCCTTATAAATTAGATCTTCTTCTGCAGCTTGCTCAGGGCTTGCCTTAATTACTAATTCTTTACAGATTTGGCTACAGCTTAGCTTTTAGTTGTCAAGTTTACTCCTATATATTTAACACACACACACACACACACACACATAAACACACATATTATACACACACATGTGTGGGGAATGGAAATAGAAAGGCAGGTTTTATATAGGTTAGCTCCTTCCTTCGCCAGCAGTGCATTCTTGGAACATGGTTGGTGGCTGATGAGTTTTTATGCCACACGCTGTCACATCTACACAGCTCTATTGTAAGACAAGCCTCGGAGATGCCAGTGGAGAAATTAAGAATGTGGGTCGGCCAGTAAAATGCTTGGGTAGCATGCATGAAGCCCCAGCTTCCATCCCCAGCACAACATACAGCCTGCATGGTGGTGCACGCCTACCATCCCAGCCCTCAGCAAGTAGAGGCTGGAGGAACAAAGTTCAAGGTCATCCTCAGGGGAAGGTGATTTTCGGGCCAGTCTGGACTACTGAAACCCTGCCTCAAAAATAGATAGATAGGTAGATGGGTAGATAGATAGATAGATACATAGATAGATAGATAGATGATAGATAGATAGATAGATAGATAGATAGATAGATAGATAGATAGATAGATAGATAGATGGATAGATTCAAATGGAAGAAGTAGATAAAAGCCACTGGGCCAGATAGTTTGACTCCTGCACTCGGGACACTCCAACCACTCTTAATACCAGGGTGTTTCATTTGAATCCAAAGGCACCTACCTGCTTAGAAGTTCAAACAGATAGCCATTTGACATTGTTCAGTAGCTCCCTAGCGCCCACTGGAGCTGGATTTGGGGGTCGGTGGGGATGGGGTTTGCCAGGTGGTGTCCCCTTGCAAGGGAATACCCCAGAATTTTCCACCCTTCCCCTTCCCACGTTCCCTTGGGAGTTGGCATTTCTTTGAAAATCCAGAGGATCCAGAGTGATGGAGAAGTTTCCCTCTTTGTGGAGGATGTGAGCTTGGAAAGGGGTCCAAATGCATTAAAGCCAAGTCCCATGAATAACATGATTTTTTTCCATCAAGAGCGAGGTTTGCACTTCAAGCAACAAGCTGGTTTTGTTTAAACATATCCATGTTTGTGGTTGTGTGACTTATAAACTCTTATGGTGCATGTTATAAACATATAAACATGTTTGTGTGGTACGTGAGCGCACGGGTGTGTGTGTGTGTGTGTGTGTGTGTGTGTGTGTGTGTGTACTGGAGGAGGCCAGAGGTCATCAGCATTGCATGTCTTCCTCCAGTTGCTCTCCACCTTGTTAGTTTGTTTTGTTTGTTTGTTTGTTGTTTGTTTGTTTGTTTGTTTGTTTGTTTGTTTGTTTGTTTGTTTTGAGACTGAAGGGATCTGAACTCAGGCCCTCGTGCTTGTGCAGCAAGCACTTTACCCACTGAGTCGTGTCCCCGCCCATTTAAAAACTCTCTTTAATTCTGACATAGAACTGAGAAGACTTTGTGGAGGGCCAACAGACTAGAATCGGGGTGGTTGGCTCACTCATCCCTTGCAAAGGGAAAGACCAGGGTCTGGAGATGCACCCCTAAACACGACATTGTTGCTGTGGAAAACCATTTGTGAAAGGGTACAGCAGGGAACCAGGAAGCCTAGACTTGACCCTGGCTCTGCAGGGCTGGGAGGGCTGGGAGCTGGCTGAGGAGGTGGGTCTGCCCCTCCTCCAGGCCTGCCGGCACCTCGGCTCTGTTCCGAATGACACAGCTAATTAAGGCAAACCCTGCCACAGCTCTGAGCTGGGGCTGCTGAAATGGGGGGGGGGAGTTTGGGAGGGGCAGGGTAAGAGCGAGGGTTGGCCTGCCTTCTGTCACAGCTTCCAGAAGAATCGAAATTTCAGGGGGGAAACAGCTCATCTGTAAATAAAATAAAATATCCTCTGGGCTGCAGCCAGGTAGCTGTTCCTGCCCTTGGCCTGAATGTGATTAGCACCTCGCTGGTCTGGGCAGGTAGGAGAGAGGGGGGCAGCTGGCAGAGGGGGGAGGGGGACAGTCTGACCGTAGGGTCCCGTCCTTGAAGGCCTCTGCCAAATGGTTTTGCTTTGGGTGATGGTTTTGCAAGAGGGGTTTTCTGCCTCCCGCTCCATCTCCCTAGCCCCCAAATCTTTAAAAAATGAAGCCCATTTTGAAATGAAAGCTAAGAGAGGAAATGAGCTGCCTACTGCTCAAGGCGACAACATGGAATGGCTGGAGAGGGCACCCGGCTGGCCTTGGCACTGAGCGAATCTTCCAAGGACTCGGAGGGGAGCAGTCCAGGGAGGGGACAGGAAAAGGTGGGGGAAGGAAAGCAGACTCCAGGTTTTAATCCAGTTTTTATCAGAATCTCAAAGGTCTGTGTGTGTGTGTGTGTGTGTGTGTGTGTGTGTGTGTGTGTGTGTGTCTCTCTCTCTGTCTCTCTCTCTCTCACACACACACTCATGCACACACACACACGCACACGCACACGCACACACACACCCCAAAGTAGCACTGAACCTGAACAAAACAAACAGGCTAAGAGAAAAACGAAATCACAAAACCACAGGCTCACACACATCTGGTCTTTTGACTAAGATGAGTTTTATACACACACACAAGTACACACACACATAAATATGTGCGCATCCACCCTCACTGTTGTTTGAACTTGAGTATATTTAGCTATCATTTTTCTTGTCTTGTTTTACATTATTCTTGGCAAGAGTGAGGCTTGAACTACAATATAGCAAGACTTTTTTTTAGCATGTCCGTGTGTGTCTATCTAGTTTGTAAACTATGTGTGGGTGCACACACGTGTGCATGTGTACACACTTGGTACATCCAGAGTAAGGATCTGAGTTTGGTACTCCAGGTGAACCAAACATGTACATGTGCTGACAATACACATACAGGCTTTGCACATACCCTGGAGTGTCGCATAGCCCACACTGTCCTCAAACTCCATAATGCATCTGAGGATGACCTCAAGCTCATGGTTCTCCTGCCTGTGCCTCGAAGTGCTAGAATGACATGCATTACCATCAAGGTGGATTTCTGCAGTGTTGGAGATCAAACCCAGGACCCACGCATGCCAGGCAAGCACTCTGCCCACTGAGCCCTGCACCCAGCTACCGGTCTTTTTTCTAAGTGGTCTTTGCATACAGTCTGAAAGACAGAAGCTTAGATAATCAGAACTCTGCCAGCCACATCCAACTACCTGAGCCCTCCATCCTGCTGGGCTCTGTGTTTTCAATTTTCTCAACACATACAGGTATGTGCTATGAACAGGTGGTATCTGGATGTCTGTCTTATTGTCTGCTTTGTTCCTAATAAGAGGCACGGGATGATGGTACACAATGAGCTACATTCGCAGCCTGAAAAGTCCTCTCCCATCCAAAAGCACGTAAAACGGCTCCTCATACATTGACCCACCCTTGTCTGCTCCCGAGGTTGACATCCTGGCCACCGGGCCGTGTTCCGGCATGTGGGGAAGGCATTAGCCAGACACTAAGTACCTAATTTCCCACTCACAGTTAGGAGAGCAGGACAAATGACCATACTTGTGAAAACATGCTGGGTTCTGGAAACTGAGGTCTTGCTTTAAGCCAGCAGCTCCAGGGCGAGGGGCTTGCTGCTCTCACAATGTTGCAAGCATCCCAAAGGACCAACTTTTCAGCAGTTTTCCTGCTCATCATCAAGAGAAAAAAAAGCAAAAATCTCCTCCAACAAGTCAGTTTCAGGCGGCTGATACTACACATCAAGATCTGCTCGACAGATCACCGGGGCCGGAGCTGCATCGGCTAGCGGGAGGAGGGTTGGAAAACCTGAATCTGAGCAGACATTTTCTGTGACCCTGAAAAGACTTCTAAGATGTGGCCAGGAAATGAACTTGGGATAATTGTCCCCACAGTATTAATGGGGTCTTCTGGTGCAGGGAAATCTGTAACCTCGTCAAGAAATAGCATTCAGATACATTTCCATTGTCCCGCCTCACAAAGCTGGGCTTAAGCGAACCCTAATTTGGTATTCATTCTTCTTGTTTCATTCATAATTTGATGCTAAACTTGGTGCCCTAGCAAATTTGAAAGGCATCTGGTCGTCACATATATTTCGTGTGGTTTTCCAGCCTTCTATTTCCAATAAATACATGTGATGTGCCTGAGCTTATAGCTGTGACGCGTAAATACAGAGTAAAGAAGTGATTACTTTTTTAATCTGTTTTTTCCACTAATGAAACTTCTCTCTCTTCCTCTCTCTCTCTCTTTCTCTGTCTCTCTCTCGCTTTCCAAAACCCAGATCTTTTTTCACTAAATCCATTCCAGTGAGCTGTGTACCCTTGTTTCCCAAATCCTTATTTACTTGAGGCCAGAAACCCTCCTGATAAAATGCTTTTGCTTTTAAAGCTAATATTTGCCGCACCTGGTTAAAAACCACAGAAGTTAAAAATACATATATAACAATAATAAGAAGAAACTAAAAAGGGTTTTTGAAAATATTCCACAAGCTGATTTTTAATTTACTGCACCATCAGCTACTTTTATGATAATATTTAATCTACTGAAACAAAACCACTCTTTGAGGGAAAAAATAATAAACATCAACGGGAAAAAGCAGTTTATTTTTAGCAGTTCCATTCTTGTGGAAGGTAGTTGGTAAAATAAAATAAAATAAAATAAAATGACCCTTGAGGACATCAGAATCTCTCTTATTTTTTTCTCTTCTCTTTTTTCCTTTTTTCACAAGTTTTTTCTCTTTCTCTGTCTCTCTCCCTCTCTTTTTTTTTGCAAGTAGCTGAGATAATGAAGTTAACTACTGTATTTCTTTAAAGACAGTTCACAAGTCTCAGTGAGCAAAAGGAGCCAAGAAAGATACGATCTACTCAAAAAGTATTTATGGAGTGATGATTAGTGTAAATATCCCACTGTGGTCTAGATGAGCAAATCCTATAATGGGGAGGGGGGTGGGGGACGACAGAAAGAAGAAGAAGAAAAAACCTCCTGTGAACACTCTTACTTTCTGGGTCAAGTTTGGAAATTTGGCTCAGAAGCCCCAAGTGCTAGGCCAGGCCGAAAACGATGCCGTTTCTTTAAATCAGGAAAAAGCAAAGAACAATTTTTTAAAAGACCTCAAAACTTAGTGGGTTCCTTCAACTCCTCCAAACTTTTGACTGGAGCCCTCAGTGTTTTAGATACTCCAATGTATGAGTCAAACAAATCGCATTCTGGTTACCTTTCTATTTTGATTACTTTCCCCCGCCCCCCATACATCTAGATTCTATTTCTCTGAAAACAGTTTAGCACCAGCAAGAGACAATTAGCTTAGCGCTGTGTACATGAAAACCTTCCCGGGAAGCTGTCTCTTACCCAGAGAAACTGAGCCAAGCCCAAAGACCTTAAACACACACACACACACACACACACACACACACACACACACACCCTTGAAAAGAGCTGCTTCCGGAGCCCCCTCAACACCTGTGCGTGTCTAGACTGTTCAAAGCTGCTACGGAGGGGTGTTTCTGCTTGCCGAGATGTTACAAGAAGTTTTGCCAAGGTCTCTGAGTGGAAAGATGGCCCCGTTTCCCCCAGGATCCCCAGTACTCGTGTCTCTAGACTCAGGAAAGTAGAAAACGTCACTTCGAACACAAACCCTGGTCTCTGCAGTCTGCAAAGACAGGATCCCGCATGCTGAGAGACCCACGAACGCAGCTCTGCAGTAATCACAGCTGCGGCAAGCAAGAGAGCAAGTTCTGGTTCTTTCCGCCTAGTGTTGGGTGCTTTCCCTGAAAACACAAGAGAAGTTTCCTAGAAGCCCTGAATGGTGGGATCGTTTGTGAGCTGTCTGATTTACCTCCCCACCCTCTTGCTTACGATCATGAATTTTGCATTATCCCACACACAATACGCACCTAAAATTAAATAAACAATTTAATTAATTTAATTAAAATTAAATATTAAACAAATTGTGTATAAGGAAACCTGGGCCTTGGATTTAATTGGGTGGGAGAACCCAAAGCAGTTTGGGTAACAGCAAAAAAATAATAATAATAATTAAAAACAACAAGGAAACTAGCCTCTGGGTACAGGGAAGAGTTGAGGGTCTCCTCTTGAGGAAGGTTTATTTAATTAAAATTAAACTAATCTTTGGAAAACATTTGATAAGCATTTCATAATACAAATCATAATCCAAAAGAAGAAATGAGGCTCAGCCTCCCTCTACACCATCCCGGAGATTCAAGTTAAATAATTTATGTCTTTCAGAAGCCCCCTTACACACAAACACACACACACACACACACACACACACACACACACAAAGGCAGAAACACAATACACAACATTACATTAAGTTCAAAGCAATACTTGCTCAGTCTAGCATCAAGCTAAATATCAGCAAAATGAGTCTAACATCCTATGTTCGAAGCAGAAAAGTAAGACTTGACGTTTGATTTTGAATGGGCTCTGGGTTTTTGAAGTCCGCACACCTCTATGGATAATCATTGTTGTGGGTTTCAGAGGCAGGCTTGAGTGCTTTAGCACTCTGATCTTTACCAATGCAACTCAAAAAATATTACCTAATATATAGTTGGCTCACAAAGTATTGGGGTTAGTGTTTCTAACCGAAAGAGAAAGCGGATTTCTATGGTATTTAAATCCCCACTTCCCATCAGGTTATGTGGTAAGAACTGATAGTTCACTGCGGAGCCTCAGATAAGATCAGGAAAGATCATAAATGAATGACAGCTTACAGGACCAACATGCACTCCCCCCCCAAAAAAAGCTTTTCCCAGAGCCTAGCTCTCTAGTAGTCTAAATATTAGGGCCCATCAGACATCAACAGCCCCAGAAGTTATGTCACCAAAGCCCATGACTGATGTTCCAATTTGAAAGTGACCGAAACCATCCCTTTCCAGACAGAACTCGGAATCACGGAATAGTCAGTTGTCTACTGAAGGAACGTCAAAGTTAGGTTGCCCACCAGATGCCAATGACACACTCCACTTCTGTAAAACCATTGAGAGCAACTTTGTCTATGACCAGAGTCCAGACATGTTATGTTCCAATGATCTGTTATGGACAAGCTCACTGTAGCCACCCCAACGACTTGCTGGACATTGTTCACAATGCAACTGGTCTTGCTTTTATAAAAACTAAACAGACTGGCACCAAAATCATACTTTCCAGTAGGTATTCAAAACAACACACACACACACACACACACACATACACGAAATGTACGTGCCCACAGGTGTCACACATACATGGCAAAATCCAAATTGAAACTTAGCCCTTGCCTATATCAAGGTTATTTTGTAGTATCTCAGTCCTGGGGTGGGCACAATAATACACAGTATGTTGTTTTATAAGCAGTAATTCATAATGACAGGTAATAATTATTCCTGCAATATCAAGCATTCCTCTAAAAAAAATGTACCTGAGCTTTTAACTCTTTCTCTGGTTGGTTCAACTTTTCTTTGATCATAAGAACAAAGTACCTTGGGAGACTTCCAGTTGGGCCGAGAGATACAGCAATCCAAAGGGTGGCCTGCCTGTTGCCAGACTTAAATGTACTCAAGCAAAATAAAACAAAATAAAACAAAAACAGGATTTCTGACAAAGCTAAGAAACAAGGAGGCCATCTCCAGACCAATTAGCAAACCCTCATGTGGATTTACAAAAAAAAAAAAAACGGGGTCTTGGCCCCCTAGAAAAAACACCCAGCAAATGTCCTGGCGAGGAGGCCCTGGCTTCTCCAGGCAGGAAGACAGCTGCACCCTGGGTCTCCTCTGCCATCCAGGGCTTGTCAATGGTGCCCTTCATTTGCATATCAATCCTCTCTCATGATTAATATGTATTTATTGACCAGGAGCCCTTCCCCAACTAGGACAAAGAGAGCCGAGAGACGGACAGACAGCCCTCCTTTTAGAGGCCAGTGGCAAACTTTTCTGGTTAGAATTATTATTCTCTTCCACCATTCAGGGGCTAGGGGGGAGAAAAACAGTTAAAACTCCAATGCATGTCTCTGCTGCTGCCCCCATGGAGTGGTCCAGAACACACACACACACACACACACACACACACACACACACACACACACCGAGTCTGAGAGACTGGACCACTTCTTCCAAGGGCAGGTCGGGCTGGAACCCCAAGACCTGAACAGAGGTACCTGCCTCTCTGCAGTGGAGTCTAGAAACAGAACCAAACAGCGCCCCCCCACACACACATACCCATGCTGCTCTTCATGAATCTTTTATCCACACCAGTCGATGTCACATTGCCCAGATTGGCATGTGGGAGTTTTTATTTATTAAACAGCAAACACTAGTTTAAAAAGAGGAAGAGAGAGACAGAGAAAGAAAAAGAGAGAGATCAGCCTACCAATAAAAAGCTCCCAGAATTTTTTTCCTCTTGCTTTCTACTACTCTTTCCACCTGGAGGAATGATTGAATGAATGAACAAATGAACGAACCAGTGGATGGATGGACAGAGGGATGGACAGACGGATGGATGGATGAATGAATGAATGATAGGCTCATTCACTCTTTACTTTGTTCTTTGAGGCAGGGTCTCCCTCTGAACCCGAAGCTCACTGATTCAGCTAGACTGGTGGCCCACACGCTCCTGAGCGTCCAGCCTCTTCTGCCTCCCCAGTGCTGGGACTGCAACTGCATCCAGCAATTTTTTTCTATCATGGTTTCTGGGGACAAGCCCTGACATTCACACAACAAGCACTTCACATCACCCCAGCCCCACAGACTTCTGTTTCCCACTCTGACCCCTGCCTCTCTGAATGTTAGCGATGAAACCTTGCTAAGTTTTAAAAATCCATGGAGGACTTAGAATGGTTTGCCTTGAGGTCTCGAATAGTAAGTAAATACCCCTTCCTTCTTTCTTTTTTTTTCTTTCCTTTCTCTTTCCTTTTCCATCCTTCCTTCCTGCCTTTCTCTTTCTGTCTTTCTACCTTTGTTTTTTATCTTTCTTTTTCTTACTTGGTTTCCTTCTTTTCTTTTCCATCTTGACCTGGATGTTCTGAAACAGCTCAGTTTCGGGGCTGGAGTGTTGTCCCACCTTTGTGTGTATGAAATCCTTGGTCGCACAAAGAACTACAGTTCTTTTAGGATTCCCAGGGAAAAGTACAAAGAACCATCTCTTTTATGAAGTCATTGATTGAAAGAAAGGACTTCCCTTGAGCTCGAATGAACTCCAGCCCAGAGTCTGTTCAAAACTTGAGCTCGTGAAGGACACACACACACACACACACACACAATTACATACATTTACGTACACACATCACACTTATACATACATGCTTACACACATGCAGCACACGTACATACACAAGTGCACACATGCATGCATGCACGCACATTTTCACCACGGGCTTCACTTGACAGCAACAAGGTCAAAGTCATCTTGCAGCTCAGAGTCACCTGTGTGGTCCTCCCTAGCAAGTCTGTATCCTTAGATTTTATGAACTGTTAAGGATGAACTCATTTTGTCTGCTTTTTTTAGTGTGTGCATGTTTATTTGAGGGCAGTGCACGTGTGCGGATATGCACACACATGCATGCATGTACATGTGGAAGCCAGGAGATAATCTTATTTTTTGAGCTGTCTTTCCGGTCTGGAGCTTGCTAGCCAGCAAACCTCAGGAATCTGCCCGTTTCCACCGCCCCTGTGCCAGGATTACAAGCACACAGCTGCATGCCTGGATTTTTTTTTAAAACATGCTCCAGGATCATACTCAGATCCTCATTTCACTTTATGCACTGAGTTATCTCCAAACCCCTTAGTTTTGCTTTCAGAGGCAATTCAGAGTTTGTGGATGAAGCTGGTGGTACTCGCCTGACATGTAGGAAGGCCTAGTTCCCAGCATCAGTAGATGTAATGGGCTTCGTAGCCTGGTGTCAGAGCCCTAACCTGTATTTCACCAGCATCCTACTAGACTCTCCGAGTCTGTCTGAGAGGACTAGAACGACCCGTGTCAAGGTCTGGCCTAGGACAGGTGAGGGAGAGCCACCCAGCAGCCCCGCGGCTATCAATGTGACTTCCTCCAACACATATCTACTGCCTGCTTCGTTTCTACTACGACTGGCTTGCCTGTATAGACTGTGCCCAAAAGAATCCCAGAGAGAGACCTAGAATTCCAAGAATGTAAACTTCAAGAACGGTGGTGGTGAATTTACCACAAGCAATTAAATATGAACATGACCCCGTAGGATGTTTCAAATTCTATCAGGTTTTGCCAATATAGAAATGCAACGTCTTATGATTTGTTGGTTGTTGTTGTTCTATTTCCTTTAATAACAACTCTGAAGAACAAGATCTCAAAAACATAGAGTGGGGAGTCATCTCAGGCGCATGTCCCGCTGGCTTATTGACTATACTACCTCAAGAATGCAAAAAGTTACTCTGCAGACTAGTCTCAAAAGTTCCCATTCTGAAGATACACATCCAAAAGGAGCTTAGGAGGGTTCCAGAAAAATACATACCTGTGAAAGGCAAATATGTATATGACAAAACCTTCTGAGAATACAGGAAGAAAAGACAAGGAGGGAAGGGTTAAGCAAAAACGAAATAAATTCCATAAATCTATAGTTTCACCCAGCCCTATAAGGAGGTGGGGGGGTATACAGGGAAGGAAGTTTTCACTTCCAGAGGTATTTTGTTTGTTTCACTTTGTTTCTTGTTTTCTGTGTGTGCTTTGTGTGTTTGTTTGCTTGTATGCTTATATGCTTTGAGACTAGGTCTTCTGTAGCCCAGACTGACTTCAAACTTGCTATGTAGCTGGGATGATTGCACTTCCCATCCTTCTACCTCCACCTCCCAAGTGCTAAGATAAGAAGTATGCACCCCCATGCCCAGTTTCTTTTCTTTTTTTTTTCAAGTTCAAAATACTATTATTGATGTACCACCATACCTGGTTTATGAGTGTTGGGATGAAACCTAGCACTTCATGCGTGCCAGGCAAGTATTCTATCTGATGAGCTACATTCCTAGCCCCAACACTTTCTGCAACCCCCATTTTAAATAATATTTTTAATTCGTTCTTTGACAATTCCATACAGGTGTACAATGCATGCTGGTCATATTCACCCTTACCTCTTTTCCCCTTTCCCTGAGCTTCTCACAACATAATCTCTTTCCCATCTTCATGTTTTCTTTCTTATATATATAATCATCTATCCATATATAATATGAATATATCATTATATATACATATAACCTATATAATCAATTTCAGTCATTTTTATCCCATATTATCCAATCTTATCTTTCCTTCTTCCCCACTGAAGATCTTTCTTTCCTAACAAGACTTCCCCTGATGATCTAAGATAGACACACCAAACCCTAAGCTTTCTTTTTTCATTTGCAAATCGTAAGTTCAGCTAGGTTGAAGCATCAGAGATCCCAGGGGGACTGCCTCTGACATACCAAAGAAGTTGAGAGGAGGTGGACCCTCCCGTCCAGGCCTTTGTCCAAACACCTAGACAGAGCCGACACAAATACACTTGGCTCAGGAGAACTTCTGGAGTGCACCACAGCCCAGAGCAACTGAGAACCTCGCCCCACTGAAGCCCACCCAGGTGCCACTACCAGACAGTTGGCTTAGTCCATGTTGAAGATTGAATAAATCTTATAGATATCAGAATGATGTTCCTTTCAATGTCTCACATTACAACAATCAAACCTCTGTTCTCTATGCAACAACTCTCTGATTACCATTTCCAGTATTTAGAGGAAAGATACCTTCTAGGTTTGAAAGAAAAGTTGGGTATTTCTGGACCCCTCTATGCTCTTAACCGCCCCCCCTCATTTTCGTGGTGCAGACCTTAAATTCAGAATGGGAGGAAAGTATCTTGCTATCTGCTTTCATAAGGAAATAATTAAGGAATTAACAAAAGTCACCATTAGTTCTAGCATGCAACAGCACTTTTGTCTTCCCAACTCAGTGCTGGGTATTCTTGTAGGTTTCATGGGGCCAGTACTTTACTCAGTCATTCTCAGTTTCCTTAGAGCGCCAGTGAGACCTCTCTGGGCTTTGTAAGAGAGAGAGAGAGAGAGAGAGAGAGAGAGAGAGAGAATACAAATACCTATGTGTGCTTATATGTGTATGCAAATGCACATGTGTGAGCACGTATTCGAGAACTTGCATGTGCACATACAAGAGGCCAGAGTATAACCTCAAACCTTGCTTCTCAGAATACTGTTGACCTTGTTTTTTGAGGCAAGCTCTCTCGCTGCTGGCCTAGAACTCACCAAGTCAGGCTGAGCTGGCTGTTCATCAAGCCACAGGGATTCTCCTGTCTCTTCCTCCCCAGTACTGGGCTATACCAGCACACACCGCCACAACTAGCTGTTTCTTTTTCTTTTTTTTTTTTTTTTAACCTGGGTTCTAGAGATCAAACTCAGCTTCTTGTGCTCAAAGATATTTTAGACTGCTTTTCTCAGTTGCCCAGAGTTTTCACAGTAAAACTGTCTTATCCAGGAGACAGCTTGAAAGGCCGATTTCCTGATAAGATAGAGGCAAAACAACAGCAGCACGTGAAGGGACAAGGGTCCTTGTCAACTTGGTGCCTGTGGACACCCAGAGCAAGTCCCACGCTCACTTCTGAGAAGCCTTATTGGGAAGAGCAAAACAACACCTATGAGGATGACCCCACCTGGTCATCCCCCCTCCCCAAAATATCTTTTCTGTTACTGTGCTTCCAGAGATCCAGAGCGCCTCATGGCTGGAATGCAGAGACTCCACTGGGGTGGAGTTAATAACACAGTGTCACAAAAGAATGTAAAAGCTCAAATCCTATGGGAAGTTCAGCTTTCTCTTCTGCCTTTTCTGCTGTGTCTCAGAAGAATAAACCTCCAGGTGGATTTTTGTGGGACTTTTGCTTCATGTGCTGTGCTGTGCTGTGCTGTGCTGTGCTGTGCTGTGCTGTGCTGTGCTGTGTTGTGTTGTGTTATGTTGTGCTGTATTGTGCGGTGTTATGTTTTCTTCCTGCAGGTCAAATCATTTTCTTCCGCACGTCCCTTGGGAAATGGTTCACACACTCTTGGTTGCCCAGAAGAAAAACCCACCAGGTAACAAGAATAAGAAAGGTCTAAAAACTCTGTATCGATTAAAAAAAAAATACTCTTTTCAAAGGGAGTGGAGGGGTACAGGCCCTGAAAAGGGGGGGTCCTCTGTGTACTTGAACTTACAGAAAGGTAGGTAAAACTCAGCCACACAGAAGCCCTTGCTGTGAATATAGACTGACAGCCCAGCAGGTAGAAGATGAAGGAAGTTGGTATGGGGACATCTCAGTACCTTGCCCCAGGATCCTTCAGAAAAAGCGCTAAAATAAGGACCCCAGGATTCCCTAGGCTAATTAACCCTCTGCCATTGCCTCTGCCCAGGCCCTCAGCTCTCAGCCCAGAGGTCTGCGACTACTCTGTTAAATGTCTGAGATCTCAGCCTGAGCCAGCATGATTCTCTTCCCTGAATGGGGGGGGGACCCTTGACAGGGCTCTCTCTGAGCATCTCACAGCCAAGTGAGCTCGCAAAGGCAGGGACGGCTGAGGAACCCAGACAAGAAGCTTGCTCGCAAGGCTTTTTACCCGGGCCGTGTTGCCATTTGCGGGAATAAATGAAGCATCCGTAATCTCCAAAAAAGCTTTCATGCTTCAGTCTCCGAAGCTAAGTTGAGGCTTAGACAGAAAGGAATGGGAGACTTTTAACTTAAAATGATCCTCCACATGCTGGCGCTCTATCTAGTGGGTCTCTCAGAGAGAAGGGGGTCCCTGTCTCATCCCAAGGGAGACGCATAGGTGGCTTCCGCTAGCCAAAAGGGTCTTGAATTGCTAGGATTGGTGAGCCAATTCAAGGTGCCCCCTCCCCCTCCTCCGGCTGTTCCCCTCTCCAGCCAGACCACATCTGACTACTTTCCTTGGTTTTCCTTCTGTTTGGAATCAAAGTTTGTAAGTGGAGGTGGGGAAAGATGAGTTGAGGGAACTCCCTTCTCCCACCCTGGAATTCTGCCCAAGAACCATTCATCCCCCTTTGCCCCTTCTAGCCAAACAAACACCTCCTATGAAACAAGAGGTGACACGGGCAAATGTCTGCATACTAAAAAATGGTCACTTCATTGGGACGGGGGAGAGGGGGAGGGCTGGCCTTGACCCGTGAGAATATGTCCTCCAATATTTTTTGGACATTTGGGGATCCTTAACTCCCAAGCTAGTCTCCAAGGAACACAGACTCAAACGTTCTTTCTCAAGCTACGAATGCTGCCAGCTGGGGAAGATAGCCAGACACTCAAATTTTCTATCTCAAGTCAGATCCATACACCTGAAACGGAGTCCAGCCATTCTCTCCACGACCTTCCGCCAGCCAGAAAGACACTGAAAGCCCACCAGAAGTCCTGAGGCCAAGAGTAAAGGTCAGAGTTCAATCCCCAGGGGGTGAAAGGAAGAAAGAACTGGGGTCCCAATCAAGTGGAGTCCCGTGGAGCCTGTGTTGCTCCAAGTCTGGAAGCACAGGTCTGAAAGTTCTAAGTCTGGGTGAGTCTTGTTCAAGGAAAGACGCAAAGGGAAGGAACAAGTCGACTCCACTGGTTTTAAAGAAATTCCAGGTAAAGCAGAAACCTTTATATGAAACTCCTAGGAGTTCATGTACTCACTCCTTAGAGACCTGGCCAAACACTTCCTGAGAAGCAAGAGAGAAAGGAGTACATCTCTGCAAGCAGAAATGGGTCACTTTATTGTGACAAGAGAAGGGAAGGGAAATCTAAAGCTTGTTATTTTCACTACCCTCCTCTCAACACATACACAAAAGATCAGATTTCCGAAGGCGCTCACCTAGTCCAGGGAAGTTGGGTTGACACCCTTCACCACCGGCCAGGTCTTCCTAACCCAGCACCAACCAGGCAGCTCTCCCCAGTCCTCTCCCAGTCGGCTCCGGGCCTTGCCAAGGCCGGCCAGGGCGCACAGCCAGCCCGGGCCCAGCCAGCGCGGACCAGGCTGCCCGTGATAGTGGAGACAGTGCCTGAGTCTTCTAACCGTCCCGAACAAGTTAAAGCAACTCACATAAAGGGCCACCCCTCCCCCTCTCCGGTCTGACCCCCAGCCTGGCCACTCGGAAGTGTAGTTAGTGTCCTGCGTTGTAAGGCGACTTTCACTACCCAGGAGCCCCCCATTTGGAACCTCCTGACTGAGTTGAAGGCTGGGAGTGATCCGGACGCCTAGGGGGGGTCAGGGTGTCTGCGCCCAAGGTCAGCTTTGGTAACTGTGTGCTAAGGGGGTGGTTGGTGAAGCTGTCACCACTGAAGGACCTCCGGAGAAGCCGTGAAGGACCAGCCAGCGCAGCAAACTTGGGAGCTGAGCCGCGCACAGAATGAAGAATGAGAGTTGAGGGGGCAGCCCGGTGTTGAGGGCTGAGTCCCTGCTAGCCGCAGCACCAACTGCGAAACAAAAGCGGAAAACCTTGGAAAGGAGAACCGGGAGGAACCACCTCTCGGGATCGCATAGAAAAAGACTCCGAGGACAGCAGCTACCGCAAGCAGATTCAAATCGAAACTGTTCGCGGAGCCGTGCCCCAGGCGAAGCAGGCTGGCTGATGACCCGAGTCCCGGAGTCCTAGTGTCTCCCCCAAACCCCTGAATCCACATCAGTGGACTGGCGTGGGTGACCGCTCCCCCTGTGTCCCCAGCCACAGCAACGACCGGGCCCCTCACCCCCACCCCCAGCGCTGGACGAATAGATCTGGAGGTTCCCTTGCGGGAAGGGCTAGGTGCGCTCAAAGTCTACGACGGAGCTCCAGGAAATTTGGCGTTTCCAGCCTTCCACTGGAGAGAGGAGACCCTGGGAGGGATAGTCTGGCCTGGGGCCCAGGATCTGGGCTGTGCTGACCGGAAATGGATATGAGGAATAACCTCAGCAGACCGTGCAGGACGCACACGGCCACCACGACTGGAGGAGACCAGAGGACAAAATGTGGCCCCGGGGACTGCTGTTTCGGCTGGGACTCAGGTGCGACCTGAAGGTGGAGGATGAAATCTCATATTGTAGGGAAGAAGGCGAATAGCAATGCCGGGAGAGAGGGGGGAACGGGATCCCCTGGGAAGCTACCCAAAGTATTAGGGGAGTGGGGAGACACCGAAGACTGCTCTTATTTAAGATCGAAGGTTCCAGGAGAAAAAAAAATCAGTAAGCGGCTGCTCCTTATCAGTTGCCAAATTCTCCGTACTATGGTGGTAGATCGATCGATTGTGCACTTAGGATTTGATGCTGCGAGCCCAGGATTCCTGTCATTCTTGTCTTTATGATTCTTGCAATGTAAACTTTTAAGGTTGCTGAGCATCACATGTGCCCAATGATCATGGACCTCACTTTTCTGGTCTACCAAATGGGCACAATAATCTTATAGCCCTTTCAAGGAAATTTGTGTGTGGTGGAATGAAGTAAATTCTGTATCTGATATTACAGTTTGTGCATCAGTATGAACTGATCATATTGATCAACTGTTTTAAAGATCCAAATTTCCCCCACCTCAGCCAGATGTCCCAATCCTATTCCCAGAGGTGAAAAGGGAGAAGTGCTTGGGGGTGGGGGACACTAGGATCCACTTTGGCTTTCTTCTGGTTCTCTAAACCAGGGACTTGGACATTGTTAATGAACTACTCTTCTCTGTATGGGAATCTGCTAACACCGGGTGGGTTCCCTATGTGAAGGGCAAGCAGAGACTTCTTCAGGAAATGGGGCTCTGTTAGAATTTCAGGCCATTGACAATAGGTGTCCAGGTAGCTGAAATTTTTTCTAGTGGGAGGGAGGGTCCTTGGACTCCTCTTCTTTCTCTCTGCAGGGGGCCCCCTCTCCTCTGTGTTGCCACGGGGGGGGGGGGGGAGCTTCAGGCTTTCAGTTGAGGTAGGGAGGAATGTTGGTCTCCGAGTTGTGTCTGGGTTCTACCCCACCCTCCAACTAAGTCAAAGAGGAAGAAGCAAGAGCTTACCTATGCTTGTGCCTTATAGTTCCCTCAATCAGCACCCCCATCCCCACCCTCCACCACTCCCTCCCCCCATACCACCACACACACACACACACACACACACACACACACACACACACACACAACCCCAAGTCAAATCTGGAGTTGTTGAAAGACTCCTCTTCAGATGAGATGCGCATGGGTACCTGCGTATCTGCTTCTGCTTTTCTGGGTGTACATCTAACTTACAATCCTTTCGTGGAGTCCTTCCTATATCCCCAAAGCAATCCATATCTGAGAAAGCAGAGGGCAACTAGCTCCACCTCCAGAGGGCTGCCACAGTCAGGAGGGGCTGATAGGTAGAGCGATCAGAAATCAAATCAAGTGGCTTGTGACTTGAGCAAGCACTCTGAGATATCTCTTCAGATCCCCTCAGATCCCCCCCTCCCGTCACCACTGTTGCAGGCCAGTGGTGCCTGAGCCCAAGAACCCACTGATCAGTTACCCAGGGAAAGGGTGGGCTGGCTGCCCACAATCCTATCTCCCACACTCTTATACATCCCATCTGCCTTTTTCTACCCCACTTCTTGGGGACACCCAGAGTGAGGGAGTGCCCACAAAGGATGTCTGGTCTCTGTCCTGGCTAAGAATAGAGTCCGACAGTCAGAACTTGAAGTATGCCATCAATCCCAGTGTGTGTAGTATACGAGTATCCCAGCGCCCACCATGTGTTCGATGTGTATCTGTACAAGTGTCCATTATTTTCTACACAGGTACATGTTTGCACATGGATGTATACATGCAAATGAATGTTTTCATGTGAGACTCTACATGTTTTTTGGCTCTCATTTGATGATGCACTTTTGGTTTGCGACTCCGTAAAACAAAACATTCGTTATTTGAATATCCCAGAGGATCACTCCAACATGGCAAATGAATGAAAAGACTGGAATATTTGAGGACCAAAGGACAGAGCCACCAAAGTGTCCTATGATCCTCTCTCCTTTTATGAGTCACCATGCAAGAGGAGAGACCACGTCTCTGAGTTCAGAGTAGTTCAGAGTTGAAAAGCCTTTGATGGGGCAAAAGGCAGCCGTGGAGTATCAATGTTGTGTCCTTGGGAGGGACCTACGCATCTTTGATTAGAACTCACTGTCAAATCCAGCTTAAATGGGCCCAGACTATGTGTGCAAAGCAATAGGGAAAGCCACAGGACACACAGTCTTTCCTGCTACTCTCAGCTCCCTTCCACGTAGGTTAGTGGGGGAAATGGGAGAACGGCCCCTGGGATTTGGGGCACTGCCAGAAGAATGACTTGCCCAGATTGTCCTGGGCACACAAAGGGGGGAAAAACTAAGCTGGCTTTGCTGGAACCGCGGTCACCCTCAGGGAAGGCCTAGCATCCCTTTCTGAGAACAGGCTGTCCTGCTAGATCTGTGGAAGCAAGAGTCAAAACTCACCCCTACTGCAGTACTTGGACTTTGCTGACAGCCCCGGGGGAGGGGGAGGGATGGAGGCTCAGAGGCAACTGCCAGGTTATTTCACCTCTGGAATCCCAGTCTCAGTCAGTCAGTCAGTGGGCAAGTGGCTCCTCACTGCCCTGGGTAGCATTACTTAGTGCGGGGATGGACTGGTGAAGGGGGACAGAGTTATGACTTAGGGGTGTGTCCTTCCCACACACACATCAAACACCAAACTCTGATTATTCTTCAGGGTCTATACAGCCAAAGCGTCTCCCAAGCCTAAATAAATACATTCACACAGCCTGGATATGAATGCTCACGAGACATGTAAGCGTGCACAAACCAGAATGCAAGAATGCCCATGGCCACACAGCTTCCCCTCCCGTCCGTATCTCAGCCCTGCCCCTCCCCAAAGACTCTTCCACGGAGAAAACAGAGACCTTTGCCCTCAGAAAAAGCCAGGAGTCGATAGTGTTTAGACTCTGGTAGCAAGCATTTCCTTCTAGGCCAAGGAAGATTTAAGTTTATGGTTCAATCCAATCTTTAAGGTGGGGGGGTAGCAAAATGAGGAAGCTGGGTTGTGAGCTCAAATATTTATCTCAGAGCAGCCCCACACTTTAATACGCAGGCAGCTTACTGAGCCAACCTCATAAATCAAAGAAATCAATGCCCGTTTATGGTCATTATTTCTCTCTCTCTCTCTCTCTCTCTCTCTCTCTCTCTCTCTCTCTCTCTCTCTCTCCCCTCTTCTCTCCTCTTTCTCTTCTTTTCTCTTTTCTTCTCCTCTCTCTCTCCTCTTCTCTTCTCTCTCTCTTTCTCTCTCTCTCTGAGAGGGGTACCAGAACAAAAATCTAACCAGCATTCCCCCGCCCCTCTCTGTTTCCTTACTCTGAAAGAAGGAAATTTGGGAAAGGTAGAAAGAGAGAGAGAGAAGCAGAGAGGCAAGAGGAAGGTAGGATTCTGGACCTTAACTTGAAGGGGTTTTGGCCAGATCTTTGAGATGTATTTGACATGGGTCTGGTTCCATCCTCAGAGCTCGGGTTTCTTTCTGTGGAACAATGAGAAGAACTCTATTTGCCCACGTGATTAGAAGATAATTAAAAGATAATGGGTGAGAAATCAAATTGCATCACAATCACCACAATACTGCTCCCAAGCTCACCCAAGGCCAATACACCGCAAGAGGGGGATCCACCCCCTGCTCCCTGCTGGGTGCAAGGAAAGAGCTCCGGGCTTTGATCTTTCTATGGAGGGGCCTTCAGCAGCAGTGGACACTTCCTGAAGTTGCCTCTTCCACTGCCACTACTGTCCTAGCCCCTGACCTTGGTGGTCTCCTAATGCCTAGGTATCGGAAGAGGCCGACGGGGAGAAGGGAGGATAACCCCAGATTTCCAGGCATTCAACATGGCTGAGGTTTTTCTCAGTAGAGCATAGCATTATATCCGGATGAGCTATGGAGGAAGTGCAAGCCTTGATCCCTTCCCCAGATTCTGAGCTGGCTAGATCCCAGGACAATGCACCCTGAGCCCCAGGCTTCAGATCTCCTAACTGGTAGGTCCTTGAGGATGGATGATTCCAAGCTTTGCTACCCAAAAAAACGAAGAGAAACTTCCAATGCCTCATTGCATTCAGGAATTGGTTGAATAGCCCTAACTTTGGTAGGGGAGGAGGAACGAAGATGGTAGAATGCAAATCTAAAGTTGCATAAAGTTGGGAATCCACCGTGAGTCAAATGTACCTACCAACTCCATTCCAAGCCACCAGATCCCAAGTTCCCAAAACCTTAAGCAGGGACCTCTTGTTGCAATGTTTGGTTCCCTGGATATTAAGATCTATTTATCTTTCATGCCGTCTTCTAATCTCACCAGAGTGAGTGGGTCATTGGGCCAAATGAGGAGAAACTTTTTAAGGAAGAAAATAAAAAGGTACCATAACTGATCATTCTCATTTTTCCTAAATAAAAATTAAAATCCTGAAAAAGTGACAAGAGTCAATCCCCAGGGGAAAAGCACAGAGAAATGTAAGATGCACAGACAACCCCTGAGCACACACTTGACAAGCATTCCAGTATGAACACAGACAAGGACTGTATGCACACATGCTGTGAGCTCGTGGACATCCAGCTGTCATCCAAGAGAAACAAATATCCCCTTGCACAAACACAAACACTAATGGTCATTGAGACTTTCCAAAATGTGCATATTATCAGATACACACACTATCTGGCCAACCTACTAGATATACATGCACACAGGTACATGCATAATGCATACACGTCGCATACCTATTGCCTACATGAGAAGAAGAGAGGCAGAATCCATCGTTTTTAAAAAAAAAATCTACATAAAAGAGAGAGAGTATCCCTTTGAATGGGCAATTCTTTTCCCTTCCCCCATCCTTTGGAAAACCCACCTCCATAGGGGGCCGATTCTGGAAGGACCCTATCCTAGAGTCACCGGTAGTGAGAATGATATTTTCCTCTGAGATGTTCAGGTGTCTGGTTGCCTTTTAGGGACTTTTACATCCATCTGCCCCTCTGCGTGAGGGAGTCAGACAGGGTTTGCTGGAATTTGAAAGGAAACCCCTTCTTAGGGTCAGAAAGAGGCAGGCCTGTAGTCACCTGAAGGTTCAAGCCTACAAAAGGACACTTGCAGGTTTCCAGAGTTCAGGCCTGTAGGAGAACTGGTGTCCCCGGGAGTCCCTTGGTATCCCTCGAGACCCACCAAGGAGAAATCCCACTCTCCCAACGGAAGAGGCAAAGTCCAGGCAGCAGAAACTCTGGGTCAAATCTCCCCTAAACAGGCCAGAGTGGCGGCCCACCCCACCTGCACCCTACCCCTGGTAAGGCTTCCTTCCTCTGAAGAAGACGACAAACCTCCCACAAAACCCTCGCTGAGAAGGAAAACCAAAGCAACCCCAAAGCAAAACGGAAGGAAGAAAAGAAAAAAGAAAAAAAAAAGAATAGGAAAGGAAGGCTGTAGCTTGGCTCAGGAGCCGGTTAAAGGGAAGGGGCCTCTCGTTGGCTGAGCGCTCAGTAGCTTACACAGCAGGACAATATATCTAAAGGCAAGCTGGACTTTCTGGGCCCTTGGGTTTCTTTGAATGCATTCAGTTGTCAGGCAGATAGCCTAGACTCTCCACAACCTCTGGCCAAAGCTTCCCTTTCACCCCCATATGCATTAATGATGGTGATGCCTAAGACATGGACAGACTCCTAGCCCCAGGATTGTTTATTGGGCAAAAGTACACCCAGTTGGCGACTGGGTGACTGGACCCACATCCTTCCCCATCCCATAGAGAGCAGAGAGACCAGGAGCTTGTGAGCACAGTGTACACTTTATTTCAGACTACAGATCTCAGAAAATAATAAAATCTTTGGCTTGTAGCGGAGGTTCCGTCTCGCAGTCTGTGGGACCCTTATCTCTCAACAAGTCTCCAGGAAAAAAATAAAAATAAAAAGGTAAAAAGAGGAAGGACAGGAGAGACCCAGAGAAGGTTCTTGGGGGATGGAGGGAGAGAGAAGGGCATGACATACAAGGAATCACACACACACACACACACACACACACACACACACACACACACAAAGAAAATCCCAGAGAAAACAGGGCCAGCCATGCCGGGCAGGAGGAGGTACCCGGAGAAGCAAAAACATTCAAAAAAAAAAAAAAAAAAAAAGCAAGGAGGGGGGTGAAACTGGGCTGGGGGGAATCAAGGACTGAGGAAGGGATAAAATAATTATAATAATTATAATAATTATAACAATAATAATAAAAGGGATTAATAAAAATGTCCAGCAAATAAAGATCACTACACATATTTTTTTCTTACCTGCAATTAAATATATACACGGTGGTAAGCAGTTTGGCTAGATAGAACTTTAAGGAGTTCGCATTTATGTCCCTTATACTGTGTGAATTAGAGAATAAATCTTTTTTTTTTTCCCCATAGCACCTGTCCGAGTCTTTCTTCGTTTCCAAAAGCGTTTCGTTTTCCACAGTGAATGTCCACTTAGAAGAGGGTCTCTGGCTGTATCGCTGACTTGCTTTTTCGGTCTTCCCCGGTGGATTCGTCCCTCTCTCCGGGCGCCGGGAGGAGGCTGCGCGACGGCTGGATCGCGGGACCCCGGGGCGGCTGCGGCTACTCGCTCTCGTCTTTGTCCTGGACCGTGGTGGTAGAATGGTTGTACAAACCCTGGGCCATGAGGTGCAGCGCCAAGCCGTTCTTGATGCCCGTGGCTTTCTTGATCTTGGCGCGTTTGTTCTGGAACCAGATCTTAATCTGGGACTCGTTCAGGCTCAGCTCCTGGGCCAGGGTCTGCCGCCGCTGCTCCGTAATGTAGCGGTTCGCCTGGAACTCCGCCTTGAGTCTCTGCAGCTGCTCGGCCGTGAACGCCGTCCGCGGCCTCTTGTCTTCCTTCTCGTTTTTCTTTTTCTTCAGCTTCCTGGTGCGGGGACCTGCAGTAGGCGGGGAGGAAGAAAAGAAAGACGCAGACAGTTTTGAGACGGAGGGGGATCCCGGAGTGTCTGGGGGTGCTTGCTACTAAGGCCCTTGGCTCCCTCCATCGAAGAGACCCAGGCTAAGCCACTGAGCCCTTCCGGACCCCAGTGGGGAAGGGAGAAAAGAAGCACAGAGGAACATTCCCAGGGATCCTAGGGGTACACGCGTACCCCCATTCATCAGAGCTGCAAACTGACTTAGAGTCATAGGGTTTTCTTGGACCAGAGGATTCAAAAGTGGTTGGGGATTTGGAGACCCATGTAGCCTGGCCTAGAATTCCACAGTCCTGGCATCTTTGCAGCTCTAGAGCAAAAAGACGTGGAGATGGGAGTGGGGGAGGAAGGAATGACTGACCTGCCCTAAACCCACTTTGTCCTTCTCAGAAAAATACCTGCCCCCCCCACACACCCTACACTAAAATCCTACCTACTTCCCACCATTCACTCCCAAAGAATGAAGGACTGGAATGGGTTGTGAGAATGTGTCTGATCTTTCTTCCTCTCTCTTTTCTCTTTAGCCCGAAAAAAGCTCTTTCTAGGACACAACCCCCTAAACCGATGGGGCTAGACCCTCAACCTTCCGCATGGCCTCTGGGATACTCCCCTTAGCTTCTTGGCCAGTGCCAGGAGGAAAGGGAGAATCATCTCGTCCCTCCACCCAGGCAGGCCTCCTTTGGATGTCTAGCCTGCGAACCCTTGTGTTGCCCTTTCAGGATTCAAAAGTTCCAAATAACAAAGCAACACAGAATGGTGCCTCTCCCATCTTCCATGATGGCATTTGCAAGAAGAGTATACCCTGGTCCCCATTCCTAAGCAAAACAACAACACTTGAGAACGAAAATGGTGCATTACTGACGACCCCAACGGGAACGTGTGCCATTACCACCACACACTGTGGAGAACGACTCCCTCAGGAAAGGTACCCAAGAAAGGAAAGATTCCCACAGCTATTATGGGGACAGGAGGGAGAGAACCAACAGTCCGAAAGAGAAGTCCACTGCTGGCTCGTGTTCGAGCAATCAAAACCGGCCTCTTGGCCTCCTTTGTCAAACCTCTGACATTGACCTGCTGGGCTTCTCTATGGCCATCGAGGCCTACAGACTCCAATGAGATCCTGGTCAGGTCTGTTTCTCCCCCAAAACTGCTCAGAATAAAGGCTGTTTGTCTGCATCTCTAAACTGAGCGATAAACTCGGAGCTCGATTCCAAGCAGTTGGCCAACCAGCACCTGGGGTCACCAGCTGTCTTAGAACATCAAATCCAAGCCCATCAGACTATGTAGGATCCCGGTCTAGGTAGATGCCAATCCCCCTGAACTGTCTTCAGAGAAGAACGTGCTGGTCCCCTGCCTCCTCCCTGTGGTAATGAGGAAAGCTGTCAGGAACAAAGAGCAGGGTTCCGGCTCCTGAGCAAGACTGGATTTGGGACTGTGTCGGCAGAGCCAAGGGGACAGAGATGGCACAGGAAACACGAATATCCTCAGAAGGCACTACTATGCATTGTGTCTGGCATGTGTTGGAGTGTGTGTATATCTGTGTATGTGTGTACGTGTGTTCAGAGGCACGGACACTTGTAATAAAATCGTAGCCTCCCGACCATCCTGAGCTGCTCAGCCTGACAGCTCAATCACTATCTATCAGGCGAGTCAATCAAAGGAGCTTTTCGGAGATTCAGGGAGCCCGACATGTCAGTAACGCGGCCGGAGATGGCGGGGGCTGATAGCAAGCATCGATCGGTCAGCACGGGTGCCAGCGAGAGCAGGCCGCCGAGAGCGAGCGCGGGGCTACGCCGTGCCGGACACCCTGGCGGACCCAGCCGCCCGAAGTCCCTGCTGCCTCCTAACGCACCCCGCGGGCCTCTCCGCACGGCAGGCCCAGGCCTCTTCTTCCGGGGCCCAGCGGCCATCCCTTTCCTCCGCAGGTCTTGGTTTCGGGATTCGCTAGTCCTGAGGCACACACGGAACCAAGATGACCGGGAGGAAAGCCGGTGAACTGGCCGCGGCTGTCAGATAGATCTACTCAGGTATGCAGAAGGAAAGAGCGAGAAAGAGGGAAAGTAGCAACGCATAGGGCCAAACCGAGAGGATGGGTGAACCCCTTCGCCAGAAGATCGGCCAACGGGCAGACTGTCCCACATTGGCAGCCTGATTTTGGCTCCTGAGAACCAGGGGTGGCCTGACACTCACTCTTCTAGAATATTTCAATGCTCTGGTTTCTACCTACCCCGGGTTGAATCTCTTGCTCCCCAACTAGAAAAAGTGGAGTTCTCTCTCTCTCTCTCTCTCTCTCTCTCTCTGTCACTACCCCCATTTCCCAAATTTATTTCTATGTAAATGAACTCTCCGCAAACAAACAAAAATATCGCTAGCGTGTAAAAGAATACCGTTGTAAAGATTATTTCTCAGTCAAAGCCGGCGCTCACTACGCTCACTAAACTGGTAGATTTCAGATGGAGTCACTTAGGCCTACGTTTTCACCAGTTCTACCCTGTCAGTTTCTCTGAAAATAAAATATAATAAAATAAACGACTAATTGTATGTGTGTTCTAAGAGTAATGAAGGTAAAAATGACCAGAAGAACCCAGGGGTTCACAGTTTAAAAAAAAAAAATCAAGGAATTGAGGTTCGAATCGCTGTGGATCGCGAGTGGTGGAAGGGGCCGGGATTGCAGAAGTAGTTGCACGTTTGACTGTGGCTGGGATCGGGGGTGAAACTGAGTCTGCGGTCCCCAATACTCCTGGCTTGGCGATCTGGGGAAGAGGAGAGCCCCTTGATCGGAAGACAGCATAGCCCAGTTTTGGGGTACTCACCCGAGGACGGACGATCCGAGTAGCGCGTGCAGTACACCCAGGCAGGCCACACGAGGGGCTGTTGCGAGTCGTTCTTCACCACCGGCCCGCCGTTAGCCGAGCCCATGAGGAGGATCGCGGGATTGCCGTGCTCGGGGAACTTGGCGCCCGGCGCTCCGGGGCTCCCCACGCCGCCGCCTGCGCTGCCGCCGCCGCCATCCGCGGGCTTGGCCGCCGCCGCCGCCGCCACCACCGCCGCTGCAGCCGCCGCCGCGGCCGCCGCCGCCGCAGCCGGGTTCCCGGCTTTGGACGCGCCCGCGCCGACGGCGGTGACCGGCTGGGAGCCGTCTGCCGGGCCACAGTTCGCATCCGGGGCGCACAAGAGCGAGGCGGTGCCCGGGGCCCGCGTGCCCAACGGGTGGACAGGGTCTCTACCTGCGCCGGTCTGGCCACGGTCACGCTCGACCCGACTTCCACCGGCAACTCCTCCGCCTCCTCCGCCTCCTCCCGCTGCTCCTCCTCCGGCCGCGGCCGCCGCCGCCGCCAAGAGCTGCGGCAGGGGCTGCTCCTTTTTGCAGCCGAAATCGGGCCTCAGGATGTTGTCTATGAAAAAGTTGGTGGTGCGGTGCATCTGGGCCGCGGGCGGCGGCGGGGGCGCGGGCGCCGCGAGGTGCTGCGGCGGCGGCTGCTGGGGATGCGGGGGGAGGTGCGGGGGGAGGGCCAGGGGCGGCAGGCAGGGCGCCGCGGGCGGCGAGGGGGGCGCGGGCTGCGGGGACACCGGCACGCTGTCTCCATCGCTGCCGCTGCTCCCGCCGGCGCCGGGGCTGAGGCTCAGACCCAGGCCGCCCGGGGCTGCGGCCGCGGCCGCCGCCGCCACCGCCGCCGCCGCCGCCGCCACCGCGCCGCCGAGGCCCGGGTCGCGCTGACTTTTAGGTTCCAGCTGCTGCTCTTCCATGCTCGGCCGCCCGGCAGCCCCGGCCGCCGCGCCGGCCCCCGCCCCCCACGCCTCGCTCCCCACCCCACTTTGCCAGCGGCCCGTGAGGGTGCGCGGAGAGGAAGGAGGCGAGGCGAAGCCTCGGCGAAGGCACACGGGGCGGGTGCAAGGCAGGGGGTGGGGGGGGAGAGAAAGAAAAAGAGAAAAAAGGAAAAGCCCAGGCGTCTGTGGCCTGGATCTCCCTCGCTCCGATCGCGCCGCTAAACCTCGTTCGCTCTCCTTCTAATTCGTAGACATCCAGATACGGAGGAGACGCATGGCTATTTTTTTTTCCCTGTCTGTAACCAAATTTCAGTGATCGGTTTTAAATGGGGTATGAGCCACAGTCAAAAAAAAAAAAAAAAAAGAAAGAAAGAAAGAAAGAAAAAGAGAAAGAAAAATAAAGGAAGCAAAGACAGAAGAAAGGAAGAAAAAAAGAAGCTCCAGGATCTTTCTTAAAGGGGGAAAAATAGCCTTTAAAGTCTAGCTATTCTCCTAGGCAGTAGTGAGGGGCTTCACTTCCCCAAGTGTCACGCTCAGCTGTGCCCAGAGCGTGAAGCTGGCAACGCCTTTAATCGCCTTTGCTTTTTTTTTTTTTTTTTTTTTTTTTTGCAGAGAGAGCGCGTCTCCGCCAACGCCAGGCTGCGTTTTTTTTTCCCCTCCCTCAAATCTCTGACAGCTCGGATCTTTGCACAAACTCTCTCGCTTAAAAAAAAATCACCCAGGCACACTTTTTGCCTTCAAACCGGAAGCACGTGAGTCAGGGCCGCACGTGTGCGGGGCCAATGGCGAGCCGGGACTCGCGCTGACACTCGGGGCTCGGCCCAATGAGCGCACGCGGGACTGGGCGGATAAATAATCCGGGGGGCGGCGGCCGCGCGGTGGAAAGGGGGTGCAGAGTCTCCGGCCCAGTATGTCCGGCCCGCCCTCCTCCCCTCACAAACGGTTTGGCGCCCCTCCCCCTCCTGCAGATCGCGACCGAAGAGGGGGACCTAGAGATCCGAGAAGGGTTGAATTCGGGGTGCAGACAAAAAGACAGGCAACTGTATAAACAACTTGTTGGAGAAATACAGGATTATGGGTGCGTGTGCGCCGGGCACAGGGTCAGGAGGGCAGGAACCTGAGTTCTCGAATTTCTAAGTCTGAGAAATTGTCTCTCTCGCGTTTGCAAGCTTGGCATTGCCTCGTGGTGTGTGTGTGTGTGTGTGTGTGTGTGTGTGTGTGTGTGTGTGTGTGTGTGTTGGGAGAGGCAAGAGATCAAGAAATTGAACGTCATGTGAAATAGACCCGGATTTGGAGACTTTCGCCATTGATTTCCCTCGAAGATCAAACCTAGGAAGTTTACCACAATCTAGTGGGCACAGTTGGTTTGCAAGGTCTCATTCCCCATCGCCACACTTACTGCCCTTTCTGGGCTATTCGCACACCAATACCCTTCTCTGGCCGTATCTTCTACCGCACGGTTACCACGGAGCCAGGCCCCAAGCGTGTGGAAGAGGCCTCGCTGCCCGCCGCTGGCGGCTCCTTTCCTGGCTTGAGGTTCGGGGTTGCCTTGGCCTGGTACAGTTATCCCACCAGCGGTACTGGCCCAGCTAGTGGAAGTTGATTCAACTGTGAGAGTCTCAGGCAAGGATTTTGAGTTCAAGAAAACCACTGAGTTTCCCTTGCAAAATAAAATCAAAGAAACAAAACCGCTGAGACTCAAAGGTTTGTCTTGGCCAGATGGAAGATTTGGACAATGACTTCTTATAAGCCAGTTTTAAGAAAACTGAATTTGTTGGTGTCTCTTCCTACTCCCCAGCGATTTAAGACAGTTACCTGCGCGTTCACCTCGAGCTTTTGGGAGACTGCAGCGCCCTGGAGGATGCTCTTGTTTTTAACACCTACTCCCATCTTTCTTAGTTTCTTTCCCTAGCAATTCTAAAGTTTTCCGCAAGCTGAGAAGGGAGGTGAGAGTCTCTAGTGCCTGTGTGGCTTGCCTGAGGGTCTGTCAGCAAGCATTCAGTGCTGGACAAACACCATTTGCCGGGAGCCCTGGAACCAGGGATGCCAGTCTCCAGGCAGACCCACACTTCTTGACGGCCATTCCCCCAAATGGGAGTTGGTCTTTTTGACATTGGAATTTGCAAAACCTACTCCCTCCTTATATTATACATCTATCCACCTCCCCCCAAAAAAGCCACAGAGTCTAAGTCAGGGGAATCATACATCTGACAATCACAACTAATCCCGCCAAGTCAGCAACTGGTTTGTTGTAGAGGTCAAGGAGGGAAGGAATCACATCTCTGGCTTCATGGAGCATCGGTCAGAGAAGTCTCTAGATTTCCCTGGCAGGGCCAGGTTTGTGACTATAGCTCGGGCAGCATACTGTAGTCCTTTCCAGAGCCCAGCACTGAGCAGGCCCTAAAGATCTCCCCAACTTCACGAAGTCACTCCCAACCCCGCGGCCAAGTTTTCTCGCATCTTTCTCCTCCTTAGGGCTCCCCGAAATCTCCATTCGTCCCTCTCCACCCGTTCTTCCCGAAACAGGGGTGGGATTTTTATTTATATTTAAGTTCGCAAAATTGAAATCTTTATCCCGCAAGCGAGCGTGGGTACTTAATTAAATTCTAATTAGGACACTATCAATATCCTATTTAGCCGCGTAGCTTTTGTGCGCCGCGGTCCCTTTCAGAGCCGTAAATAGGGTCTCGTCGCCTTATCTCGCCTGCAGGGTACTCCGTGAGAAGGGCTGCGGAAGATAATTTATAGGTTTTAATTACTCTTCATTCCGCCTGATCAGCTTGGCGTTCATCACAGGCCTGTGAATAAAACCCTGGTCAAAAGCTCTGTCACATAGCTCTGGCAAGGCGTTTAATCAAAGTGAGAGGCCCTGCGCGCCGCGCGGCCCGGTTCCTCCGCGTAATTTCCAGCCAGCTGATAAAGCCTGCTGAATAATGCGGCGGCCCTTTGGAGACACTAGTTTCAGAAATGACTTTATTGACGGCTTAACGTCGGTAATTCATTTTACCTTTCATGTAGTGGAGCCCGGATCTGTTACAGTAATAGGATGATAAATGCACCCGCGGCCCGGGAGCTCGGCTTGGATTAGAAGACGGCTCCTCCTGAATGCGCTGGCTTGTCCCACTCCCCCCTCCCGACACTCACACCGTCCCCCCCCACATACACACACACACACACACACACACACACGCACGCACGCACACTCCAACCCTGGGTCCAGCCTATGCTAGACGCTTCTCACCTCCCTATCGCCAGAATACCGCGACCCCCCACCCAGGCTGTCCGCCCAACGCTGCCTCCTGAAATTGAGCGCACTTCTGGGAGCTGTAGGTGCACGTGTGGGCATCCTAGCAAGCCTGGCCAGAGGGTGTGCGCGGGCTGAGCACGGAAATATTGGCCAAGGCGCGAGTGTGAGGGGGTCCACATGACCTTGCCTGAGCCCAGGGTGACGCGTGTGGGTGAGGAGCTACGGCAGGGACAGGGGTGAGTTGCGGGCTCCGAGTATGTGGGAAAATAAAGGTGTGTGTACGCGTGCATGTATGTGTGTGCGTGTGTATGCCTACATATGTGGCTACATCGGAGTGAGTGCCATTAACAGGCTACCTTTTCCACTTTTAGCAGTTAAGGAATTTCTTCCAATATAGATTCCCAGCAAGGATGCTAAGGAGGGGACCCTCAAGGAAACAGTTGAGGAATATATATATGTATATATATATATATATATATACATATATATATAAATTCTCTGAGCCCAAAGTCTAGATGGCATTTTGTGTTTCTACTGCTTTGCGGTTCTGGACTCTAGGAGACGCCTCGCAGGAGGCCACTAAGTATGACGGGCCATATCTCTGCAGCAGGATGAGTGTCCTCAAGTTACCTTGCATGTTCGAAGGGAAAGTTTTTGTTTTGTTCCAAATACCAATATATGAGAGATTGTAGGGCATCTCTTCCTGCTTAAAGGAAGAAAGCCCCCTCCCCCCAAAAAAGCCTTCAGGCTAAAGAATGGGATGTGCAGGACAGGAAAGAACTCCAAACCTCCTAGATTCCATTCTTTGAAAGGATTCAGAGGCTTCCACTCAGCAAGAAGATGCTTGATCACAGGGAGAGGGCCTCTGATATGTTGATGTGTGTGTGTGGGAGGGGACTGCTATGGAAGTTTGAATACTTGGGGGCAGGAAGACTAATTTTTTTTCTTCCCCCTCTTCTGCATTTTGGAGGGGAAAAAAAAGAACAGTTTAGTGTTTGGAAAGTGGTTGGGATTTGCACTTGTGTCTGTTTGCCTGCGCAGGTGAGAGCTGCTGGCTGAGAAAGCCAGTCTAGGGAAGCATTACTTGAGTATCTGGTGTGTGTGCGTGTACACCCAAATCAACTCCGACGTTGGGCATGGACAAGTGCTTACTGAGAGTTTCGCTGAGTGGTATTTTGGAAAGCGAAATCTCTCCCACCACTGAATTTTGGATTTTATTTAAGACACAGACGAATGTTGGAGTTTCTTTTTTATCCTGTCTCAACTTCTTTCTTTCTTTCCTTCCTTCCTTCCTTCCTTCCTTCCTTCCTTCCTTTCTTTTTCTCTTTCTTTCATCTCTTTCTCTCTTTCATCTTTCTCCTTTTTTTCCTTCCTTCCCTTTTTTCTCCTTTATTTTTGAGAGAGAGAGGGTGAGGAAAAGAATTGTGAAACAAAACTCCCGGGGCCAGACGTGTGCTCTTCCGGCCTGCAGTGGGAGCGCACTGCACGCCCCCACGGTGGTAATCGCATTCCCAGTGTAGATTAGATGGCGGTCGGGCCTCGTGGTGCCGGACATGAATGAGTTGTCCTAACACAATAGCGCACAGCCTTCCTACGGGGACTGGGTGACCAGCGGTTTTGTTGGGAGTGAATGCCGGGAGATTTCTCCTACAAGTACGGAGGTATTATGATGAGCCGGAAGGTCAGACTACGCATCGCAGGTCCCCAAAGCGTATAGACCTTGGGAAAAAGCAGGGCCTCGAGTCGCGTCATTGTACCTGACAGTCTTTTCAATAGACTAATTCAATTAGCGCTGGGGGGTGGGGGTCGGTCTTCCTTTAGAAGGGTGGAGGGGTAGGTGCTGGGGGGATTCTTCCGGTATTGGTTAGGGATCCTAAGCGATTCTTCCCCAAGTTCAGAATAGGACCAGAGCACTGGAGGAGGCCAACCAAGGGAAGAGGGGAAAATGGGTGGGCGGAGTGGGAGTCAAAGCCCCCCAAATAAATTTCTCTGCCGAGCACTGGGATGGAGTCTGTTTGTAGGTGTCCAGGAAGTGTCTTGAATGTGGAGAGCGATTCACAGAAAATTGTTTTTCTCTCCCCTCCCATTTTGTGTATGAAACCCACCCATCAGCGTCCTATTTCCTAGAAAGTCCGATGGGTGTTGTCACTTTTGGAGATTTAAGAATTTGGATTTTTGTTCCCCCTCACTCAGCTCTCTGGTTTTCACAACAATGGAAATAGTTTTGTTACAGTATCTATCTCTCCCCTCCCTCCCCTCTACCCCTTTCCCTTGGCTGTGTGGGAAGGAGAGAAGATTTCTGTGACCCCGAGAATCTATTCCGAAGGGCCCTAGCTTCCCGGGGCGGAACACCTTGCCTGTCGGTTGGCTCAGGCTCCGAGGACGCCACCGGTGCGAAGAAAAACGGCTCATCGCTGCTCGCGGGTTTTCGTGAGCACTCGGTGCTGCCCAGTCGTAGACCGCCCAGATGCGGGGCTCCCTTGGCTCCCATGACTGGAAGCAGGGCCACACCAACCCTTCTGGAAACTCACGTCGCTGTGGAGCGGAAACTCGCCACCAGACAAGCCCCTGATTCCAGGGATTATTTTTGAAGCGACAGCGTGAGAAATCAAGGCGAATCCACACACTTCTCAACAAATAACATTTCTCTTTAATCAGACATCCCGGTTTTCTTCTTACACCTAATTCCATCCAAATCCCAGAATCCAAACTCTACTTGGTTTCAACTTCTCTCCCTTCCCCCTAGAAAACAAAACAACAACAACAAAAAAGACAGATAATTAAGTATCTATGCTAGAATTTTACTCCTGCTTTATTTTTTTTTTTCTATCTCCTTCGTTCCCTCCCCTCTCTAAAAGGTTTGGGGGCACTAGTACCCCCAGGCAGAGAGGGCCCCCTTGCACACTCCAGTTCCCACCTGTCCGAGTGGCTGTTCCAACCTCGGTCTGCCCGGCGCGGTTCGGGGTTCCACACCATCTGACTCAGAGCGAGGGCGCTTCGGAGAAGGGTGAGAGGTGGGAGCCGGTAAGGAGGGGCCAGGGCAGTTTCCGGGTTGGCTGCCCCGCACCCCTGCTGGGTTCCTGTTCCCCAGGAGGTCCGGACCCCTCTGCAAAATCGGAAACAAAAAGAAAAAAACATCAACAAGAGAAAAGAAAAAAAAAATCTAAAACCTGTGTTGCCTTTGATGACTCCCCGACTATTTTCTTTCTATCCTCTACTCTCTTACTTAGAGGGACGGGAACTGTCCCCGGCCTTTCTCTCCGTGACCGGTGAACGGAGAAAGAAATCGGAGAACCCGCTCCAGGCGCCCGGGCTCCAAGCCAGAGCCTTCCCGCCTCCCTCTCCTCGGGCCCTGAAGTGGGTGCGATCGCGGATGCTCCTCCCCTTCGTCCTTGAGGGCCGCATCCTCGGGACCCTCTTTCCCCGCAGGGTGAGAAATAACCTCCAGTGTCCACTCGAGATCGGTGCTGAGGGTACCGTTGGCTGGGAGATCTGAAAGAAAAAAGTTTCATCCCGAAGGTGGGCCGGGTGGAATGGATAGGGCGTGGAGGGATGGACATCCCCCAAGGAGCTGGCGGGTAGGGGAGGAAAGAGGGGAGAAAGCGTGTAGCATCCCCCCCCATCTCCCTCTTCCCTGGGATATGTCCACGGTGTGAAGGGATTTGGAAGGGACTCGTGGTCCGCGCTCTGAGGAGGCCTTCCTCGGCCACCTTCCCCGTGTGCTATTCCGGTGGAGAGCAGGGGCGGGGGACGTGGGTGCGATCCCGCGCGTGCGTGTTTATATGGGTCCCCATGCGTGAAAAGACTCGGTGTGAGTGTGGGTGCGTGAACCCACAGAAGGCTTGTGCGCACCTTTTTTTGGGGGGGTAGGTAGTTCATGACCCAGGTTTGAGGAGTATGTGTCTCCGTGGGCTTCCGTTTTGGATGTGTGTCGGAGCGTGGCCAAATGCTTATTCTCTGTGTGCGAATCCGTGTAGTTCGTGTATGTGAGTGGGGAGGAGGAAGAGCTTTGGACACCTGATAAGTTTCGAGGCCCTTGACCTCAGACCCAAACTAACTGCTGGAGATCTAACCATTTCTCCTTCCAACCCGGCAGAGACTGTGTTCCAACCAAGTTCAGATGACAACAGCTGCTAAGGTGTGTGCTTTTTTGTTTTGTTTTTGTTGTTGTTGTTGTTGTTGTTGTTTTAGTGCTCCTCATTCTGCAGATCTGGCCCCCGTTGGGGGGGGGGACTGAGCAACACGCGCCAAGGTCAAGATCAAAGAGCGCTCAGGATGCTGGTAGACCAAAGGCCTTGTCAACCCTCAGAGCCAAGGGACTAGATCAGGGTTTCTCCAAAGCTGCCGCTGGCCTCGGGCTCTGGAATCGCGGCCACTGAGACCTGGGGGTCCTAGTTCTGTCCCTGGGTCCAAGTCCCAGACAAAATCGAAATTGCAGAGGGTGGTGGTCTGCAAGAGGACCTCCACTCCGTTCACCCCAGAGAAGGCTGCTTGACCACCCCTCCCCCACCCGTGTGAGGCAACAGAGGTTGGGGGGAGTTGAAGCAAAGAAAGCAATGGAAAGGTAGGGTAACACAGGGGATTCCAAGACACACACCCCTTGCCATTTCCTCTTTGCCTCCACTAGAACTTTCCAGACACGAATGATAACTAGAATGTGTGTGTGTGCACGCGCTGTGTGGTAAAGGAAGGCCGACTTCAGTTCTTGCAAGGAATAGGGATGAAAATCGGGGCCCAACCATTCCAGACACGTCGCTCTCCTCCAGCGCAGAGAACACCCCCCAAAAAATTGTTATGCAAAGAAGTCTAGTCTGTGTCCTTCCAGCGATCAAAGGGGCCTAGCCAGATAGATATTAGGGGCAAAGTCGTTAGTAGATTAAGAGACCCATGTTCACGTTAACTATCATCGCTGCCACGAAAAAAGTATCCATTTCCTATTCTCTTCTCCTCTTGTTCCACGTGTGAAGGGAGAAGGGGAGAAGACGACTGGGGTTGGGAGACTTAATGGAACCTAATGAGTGTCTGCTAGTTGAGGGGCGAAGACGCTTGCGGACGGTGGGTCCCTGAATCTCGCCCTCCGGGTAGGACTCTCTGACTCCCTTTAAGATCCAGGCAGATGTGTCTAGAGCCCATGTTTCTAATTTGTTTCATCTCTAGCCACTCGGCAGCCGCTGGGAGCACCCCCGAAGCTAAACCCCCACTCCTCACCCCCTTCGCCGCCTCTCCTTTCTTTCTTAGGAGAGAGTCCCTAGGCCAGTGCTTAGCGTCGGAGTAGCGCCTGCGGAATGTTTGTGAGCAGAGCTCCACCTGTCGGCGCGTTTAAAGAACTGCGCCCGTTTGGTGCAATCCGGGCTGGCGAGGCTGTGAGCGGAGGTTTGAATTTGAATTCAGCGGGCGATTTATAATAGCAGTCAATACCTCGAAGAAGACAGAATTCTCTGGGGGGGAGGGGAGGAAAAAATGATCCTTTGGGGGGATATCTATATCTCAAAAAAATCAAAAATCGAGTCTCTTGGGGGCTATCAGTTCCGACCACAGTGAGATGGATGCTTTGTTGGGAGGATCCTGTTCCCTTTTCTCTCACCCGCTGACTTCTTGCTATGTGACCTTGGGCTGGACCCTGGTCCGACCTCTGAGCCTCTGTCTCTTTATTCCTAAACTCAGTAAGTTGGATCGGTTGGTTCGCTGCCAAACTTAAGCAGTACGGATAGACACCTAAGTCTTATCTTTGGTTTCTGGCCCTTAATGGAATCTGTATCCTAATCTCTTGCACACATCTAATGTACAGACACTAAAAGTTTTCTTAGCTGTCCCAAGATTCCATTTGAGTGGAATTACGATGTTGACTGGGATTACTTTTTTAAAAATCGGTCATTTTGCACTGTGTAGGGGAGTGAGGTGATGAACTAATTTGGGGGAGGACTTAGATAGGAAGACTGCCGGCCCTAGGCAGCGGTAGATGTGAAAAAGGATAAGGAGGGCCTTACCTCCCGGATCTCATACAGGCACTCAGGAGAAAGGCAAACGTAGAGACGCACGCAGGAATAGCTCATACCCCACACGGTGTTCTCTTGACTTTTCCACGAATTTAACGCATCCCAGAAACGTGGTAATTGGAGTTTTCAATTTGCCAAAGTTCCATCGCGGCGCCAGAGTCCAAGCTTGGGGTGATGGAAGCGTGCCCGAGGTGGGGGAAAGGGGGAAAGGGGTACGACCCGCGACTTCGGTTTTTCAGTTCTATCTGCCTAGTGCGCAGACCTGTAGTGGGGCTGCCCAGGGAACCCAGCTTTAGAGATTCGTGGTGAAGTTTCTGATCTTTCTGTCTGAGAGTCCCCAAGAGACAGTGGATTCTGAGTTTAAGCCGGTACTTTCACGCGTTTATGGAGGCTGGGGCGGGGAGGGGGCGAATCACCACCTGAACACCAACCCGGACCCGCGGGGTCATTTGTCATCTTTCGTTGCGCGCACGAGTTTAGCGGTCCCAGTTGTCTGCGCTGCACCAAAGTTTACCCACTCCTAACATCCAGACCCAGGACCTGGAATTCCCGCCTCCGAACACCCAGGGTCTGAGCGAGAAAGCCCGAGCTGTGGAAGCCATAGGCAATCATCGGGTGGCGGTCCACCCTCCGCCCAACTCTCCCAGGCGTCCCAAGGAACCCAGCCCCGGGGAATGCAGGAGACTGAGGCAGAGAACAAGGCTGACCGAGACGCCCAAACCTCCCAGAGCTGAGAGCGAAGGAGGCAAGCACAACTTTCCGACTGGACCGTAAGTAGGCTCAATAGAATTTTATTTAAGATATTGGCCATTGGAGGGAGAGACAGAGAGAGGGAGGGAGGGAAAGAGGGAGGGAGGGAGGAAGGGAGGGAGGAAGGGAGGGAGGAAGGGAGGAAGGAGGAAGGAAGGAAGGAAGGAAGGAAGGAAGGAAGGAAGGAAGGAAGGAAGGAAGGAAGGAAGGAAGGAAGGTAGAGAGGGAGATGAAAGGGAAAGGGAGAAAGGACAAGTAGAGGAAGAGATGGAGGAGAGGACAGGAAGGGAGAAAAGCGAGAGAGGAGAGGGAAAAAGAGAGAGAAAAGAGAGAGGGGGTTCATCTTTTGGAAGACAGGAAACTCTGTGACCACAGCCCAGGTCTGTACTCACTCTGGGCCGGGGTATATTATGTTGAGTACTCCTTAGCATAGTATGCATCCTTACTGAAACTCATGAAGGACACACTGAACTGGGGTACCCAGTGACCTAACCCACCCCAAGGACATGTCTGCAGCAAGTGAGAAATGAACAAGTCCCCTCTCTCAGGGCTGAGGTGACCAAATGGGGACAGGGTCTCAGAAGACAGAAGTGGTCCTGCAGGCAGGTGCCTGCCAGAGACTCTGTCTCCCAATGGCCCTGTTTTTGAGCATCTGTAGACCTTCTAAACCCATCCAAGTCCTTCAGTCCTGCCTGGTTCTCCAGCATCCAGCTGCATGGCAGGTCTGGGAACAGCTTGGACAGTAGATAAGGATGTCCCCTGTCCTGCATAGGGAATTTGCCCTAAGCTGCTGCCAGCTCCAAAGATGACTGTCCCATTCTGTCACTGCAAGAGGACCAGTGTGGAAGGAGGCCAAGTGTCGCTCTGCTTCATATTCCTTCTGTTTTTCCCTGGCTTCCAGGTGTAGGGTCCCTGAAAGGCTGACTGTGGGATTTGAGGGTTCCTGAGGCATGGAGACAGAATTGCTCCTCTGAACAGAATGGCAGCAGAGTGATGACCAAGGCTCAGACTTTTCCAGACCTTTTATCTAGAAGCCAAGAAGATTGATGCTGGGCCTGTAGCAGGGTAGCACCTACAGGAACCACCAGTTCCAGACTTTCTCAGATCCATGTGGCTCAAGCATCAGGGCGCAGGTATGAGGCTCCTAGGCAGGACCTGGGATGCTCCAACCCTATGGGGAACCATGCCCCTGTCTGTCTGCCAGCAACTTGAACGGAATACCTGCAGCCTGCAGGCTTGAGAGTTGGAGATGCAGTAGAATTGGGCCAGGAAAGAATAAGAGGGGAGCCAGGAGAGAGACCAGCATCTCCAGATAGTATGGGTGTGCCTTAACTCCCAGGCACCCACCAATTTAAGGTACTGCACCCATTCTATTCCACCGCCAACCTCCAGAAGCCCTAAACTGCCCCTCTCCCTCTTTCTCGTGTGTGTGTGTGTGTGTGTGTGTGTGTGTGTGTGTGTGTGTGTGTTCTTTTAATTCTACCACATGGGGTTCTAATGAAGGACTTTCTAAATAGAGAAAAATGATACTGGAGGCTTACAACCACATAGTCCCCAGAGGTGGGGATGGCCTTTGTCCCCCAAAGTAGCAGGTATGAACAGCTAAGCATCCAAGTTTCCTGCCTCCGAGAACTTTTCCAAGTTCTAAATCTTTTCCTGAAGTTTTCTTTGAGAGAGAGAGAGAGAGAGAGAGAGAGAGAGAGAGAGAGATCTCACGTAGGAGAGACGTCCACACAGAAGGCAGTGCCTGCCTCCGCCCTGCCCCTCTCTTAACAGCCCCATTAGGCTTGTCAGACACTAAAAGCTTCCTCTGGGAGACTCCTTGGTTTGGGAATCATAAGCCTGAGGTTTTATAGGGAGCTTTAATAGAGAGGTTTGGAAAGAGACCGAGGGCGTCTGTGGTGTGAACGTGAACTTTTTCTGAAGGGTGGTTGGATCTTGCACCAAAACATATCCAGGAAGAATCTCCTGCCCCTCCCCCTGCTCCTAGGCCTTATCCCTGGAATGCTGATGTTGGAGGTGAGGGTCTTGCCCAGAGGTGACTTATGTCTGCTGAAAGAATGGAAGCTAAGACATCGTGGAGGCTGTGCCCCACCTCCCTCCACGACCCTGTATACTTCTACTGTCATTCTCCCAAGCTATCAAGCATGGACTGTACAGGAATGTTGCAAAGAAAAACTAATTAAATGGCAGTACAATGATTTGGAAATATTAAATGTCATGCAAGTGCCTAATGTTAATAATAATCTTGATGACGGTAATTATGTTAGAGGGAGCACATTTACAGGCAGTCCAGAACTGAGCCCAGAAGGGCTGCCTGTTCTAGGAGGAACCTGGAGCCCACTTTTTTTGCTATTGGATATTGGTCTGAGGTGGCCCCTTGGAAGGTGAGTGCTCTAGGTCATCCCCCCTACATTGCCTGGAAGCTTGCACAGGTTGGATCCTGACTTCCTGGCTTCTTGGCTTCCTTCCTTCTTTCCTTCCTGCCTCTTTCTCTCTCTCTCTCTCTCTCTCTCTCTCTCTCTCTCTCTCTCTCTCTCTCTTTCTTTCTTTCCCTTCCTTCCTTTCAACATTGTGTGTGTGTGTGTGTGTGTGTGTGTGTATGTGTGTGTGTGTGTGTGTGTGACAGCATAGTTGAGGTAAGAGGAAAACTTGCAGGAGTCTGTTCTCTCCTGCTATATATGAGTTATATATGGGTTATGGAGATTGAACTTAGTCCACAAAGCTCAGATGCAAGCATCTTTGTCCACTGTATCTTGACTCTTCTCCCCATTTTCAGTGTGTGTATATGGTGTGTATGTGTGTGCATATGGTGTGTATGTGTGTGTATATGTGTGTGTGTATATGTGTGTATGTATATGTGTGTGTGTAGTCCTGAGGTTATTATTAAAAATCATCCTCAATCACTTTCCCGCATTTTTCTTTTAAGACAGGGTCTCTAGTCAAACTCAACTCTCCCCAGTTGGATTAGTCTGACTAGCCAGCTTTCTCTGGGGATTCCCATTCTCTATCTTCTGAGGTTAGAATTACAGGCAGCCACCATACCTGCCTGGCATTTTATGTGAAACCTGGGGATCTGAACATGAGTCCTTTTGCTTGAGTGGTAAGCGTTTTAACCATGGAGCTTCTCCTCAGCCCAATCCCTGGGTCTCTTTACCTCTGTATTTGGAGCCCTGTGAAACTAGCTAATAGCATTTGTTTCACAGGGTGGTGGCAAGTGAACAGCAGAGCATCTCTTAGGGAAAGCAGCCAGCAGGAAGCAAGTACTGTCTAAGCATTAGCAATTGATCGATTACCTCTACCCAGTCTCCCTCAAACCCCTCCCTCAGTCTGACTTGGATCTGTTATTGCAGCTTTTCTCCTGAGGATTTGGCTAGTGGACTAAAGGCACTAGGATCCTTGGAGGCTAGGGATTGACAGTCACAGTAGTGTTCTTAAGCTTAAGGGGAACATAGGAAAAGGTTCTGGGAAATGCCCCTGGGTCCTTGCACCTCTTCGGAGAGGAGGACCCAGAGGAGAGTTTGGCATGCACCGTAAAGGATGCTCCGGGGATTGGGGGGGGCACTGGAGGATGAGGAGGGAGGGGGAGGAAAGGGGGAGGGGAGGGGGAGAAGGGGGGTCTGGGGAGGTGGAGGAAGGGAGGGGACCAGTGTACCTGTTAAGTTTGTATGAGCGGAAATAATAATAATTAAACAAATCTCATGCTTTGACTCACACTAAAAAAAAAGAATCAGCATAATGTATTTCTATTGGCTGCTGCTTCATATTATTTATTTGCTTGTTTGTTTGTTTGCTTGCTTGTCAGGATTTCATTAGTCCAGGCTGGCCTCACACTCACTATACAGCCAAGGATAATCCTGAATCTCTGGCCCTCCAGCACCCACCTTCTGAGCACTGGGGTTCTAGAGCCCACCACCACACCAGGCTTATGTGGCACTAGGATGGAACCCAGGTTTTGTGTGTGCTAGGCAAGCACACTACTAGCTGAGCTTTATCTCCAGCTGAGCTCTTCATGCTTTAAAAGAAAATATTATATAAATCTGTTCTTATTTTTCTCTTTCTCTGATTTTTTTTCTTAGCTTTTGGAACATGACACGTAGCCAAGGCTAGCCCTGAACTTGCACACACACACATACACACACATCTCTGCCTCTGGAATACTGGAGGTTCAGCCACGCACCGCCATGCTTGGTTTCTCTGAATTCTGATCAGAAGCAGGGCTCTCTGAGTCTCCCCAACATTTCCCTTCCTTGTATGAACAACCATCAGTCCTTGTGTGGGAGGAACTTAGCATTTCCTTATACGGCAATTTTGCTCCACCACTTATCCTTCCACCCTCTCCCATTGCCTTTCTAGAAGCTTCCTTGCCATACTATGGGATCCAAGCTTTGGGGTCTGGCGTCTGCCAAAATCAGTAGAGGCTTTGAGGGCAGAAAATTGCCCTGACTCACCACCAAGACTTTGGGGGATTTCCACCCAGAAGTCTTTGAGGGTTTCTAGAATCACCCCCATACTTGAGTCCCCCCCTTCCCTTGAACTTACCCTAACTTTACTTCTTAACTTAGTGAATGTCAACGAACTCACATTTCTCCAGTTTCCTCCTTTGTGGTCTTCACCAAATTGCTGGAAGATTCAACTCTTCCCTGTTATGGGGAGATACTTTCCTTTCCACACAAGGGGAACAGCCAAGTGCTACTGGTTTTAATTCCAAAAGGGTAAATTTGGGCTGGGGAGGTGGCTTGGGGGTTAAAGCCTTTGCCCCACAAGCAAAAGAACTGGAATTTCATATCCCCAGATCCCATGTAAAAATGCCAGACAGATACAGCGACACCTTGTAATTCTGGGTCTGGAAGGAGAAGCCTGGGAAACCCCAGAGCAAAGAAATAAGGATCTCTCTCTCTCCCCCCCTCCTCTCTCTCTTTCTCTGTAAAAGGGTAAATTCTTGGGTTCAAGGTAGGTATCAAATTGCTTTTTTAAAAAACTATTTTTCTTGGGGGATGGCGAGATAGCTTTGCAGGTAAAGCACCTGCTCACAGCCTGGCTGCCCGAGTTAGATCCCTGGAAGCCCTCTTGTCCTTGGACCTCCACAAATACACGCGCTGTCTCCCTCTAATAGATCAAGTAATTAAGAAAACAAAATGCTTTGTTGATTGATTGATATTTATTTGCCATGTGCACCACGACATGCACATGGAGATCACAGGACAGGCTTGGTGGAGTCAGTCTTCTCCTTCTACCTTTTTGTGGGTTCCAGGGATCGAACTCGGGTCATCAGACTTGCAAAGCAAACACCTGTACCCTCTGAGCTGTCTTGCCAGCCCCCCCCCATCAATTTGGTTTAACCCAAAGCATTTTCTCTTAAAAAGTCTCACATACCCAGGTTGACTTGGGATGACTTTGAACTTACAACCTTCCAGCCTTACCCACCTAAGGTTTGGGAGTGCTGAGACCTGAACCCAAAGCTTCCTGCATGCTGGGTAAGCACTCTACCCACTGAGCAACAGTCCCGGTCCAACTTATCATTTTTTTAAATTTTTTTTTTTGTTCTGAGGAGGAACTTGGCTCCTGGGGCCTTTTTAACTGCTTGAGAAAACCTCCAACTGCAGAGACGGGTGGCATATTTGAACTCACGCCCCTAGCAGATGATGGATGGGCAGAACTGGGGAGACAGGGGTGAGGGGACAGACCTAAATTCTACAAGTTAAAATATCATTCTTCTTTCTGGGGCTGGAGAGGTGGCTCAGGGGTTAAGCCTCTGCCTCGCAGGCAGAGGATCCTGAGTCCTGATCCTAGACCTCATGTATAGATGCCGGGTGGAAGCGGGGGCAGCCTGCGTTTCTGGTCCTGGTGGGGCGGAGCCTGTGAATCCCTGGGCAGAGTAAACAAGGAGGAGGTGGAGGCGTCCATGGTGGTTCCCGAATTCGCCCGTGATTCTACACACACACATACATACACACACATACATACACACATAGGCACACACGCATACACGCACAATTGAATAAATAATAATAAAAAAATCATTCTTCTTTTTAAGAAGTAGCCTAAGGTCCCATGGGTGAATTAGGATCCCCTTCCATGCCCTGACTTCATTTCTTGATTGAAGCTGAGCCCAGAGATTAATCCCCTTTCCTAACTGGACTGGGTGGCCCTGGAACCAGGGGGAAAGTGCTGTAATTAGCATGACCACTTGCCTATTGAAACTCTCTAGCTGGGTTCCGAATCATTGTTTCAATCACTTTCACCTCAGGCTCTCATTACACGTGAAGAATTTGTTACCAAATCCGAGTTCCACTCACACCCACTTGGTGTAGATAAGGATTTAGCAACAGTTTCGAGAGCTTTTTCAGAAAGCATTCCTTGCTACAAGAATTTCAGAGAGAATTTTTTTCTTTTCTTCCTTTCTTTCTTCCTCCCTTCCTCCTTTCCTTCCTTTCTTTTTTTCTCCCTTCCTCCTTCCCTTTCTTTTTTATTCTAATTTTTATTCTTTTAGCATTCATATATGAAAACAATAGATTTATCGTATTTTTTACTCCTTAATCCCCAATGCCCTCCCCTGTCATCTCCTTTTCCCATTACAATGCTTCTTCCTTCCCTATCAGTTTCTCTCCTACCCTCCTTCTCGGCTATCGGGGTTCATCTGAGCTGCCTTTGCTGGCATGTGCCTGAGCTCTTGCTGGAGCATGAATACAGCTTGAAGGTAGTCCAGGCTGGTCTCACACTCCCCATGTGACCGAGGATAACCTCGACCTCCTCCTCCTGCCTCTACCACCCCAGTGAGGGTTGGGATGACAGACCTGTGCCCCCACACCAGGTTTATGTGGTACTGAGGACCTTCTTGCATGCCAGCCAAGCATCTACTAACTGAGTCACATCCCCACCCCTCAGAAAGGTTTTGATTTTTATAAATGGATCTTCGGTTCTTTGATTGGTAGGGGGGGAGTCAAGGAGAGGGAGGGGGACCATTAGAGGGAGGTAGATGGGGAGAGGCATGGTGGAGGTGGTCTGGACACCCTGAGGGGCAGGTAGCTGTTGACTTCACTGAGGTCTGAAGTCCCAGGATCCTGTTTCCTCCCAGGTTTTATTTAATACCTGCATCTCTAGGCGTGATAGACTTAAACATTTGTGTAACATGTAATAATTTGGGCTGAATACTTTGGGGAAAAATTCTGGCCTCAGCATGCTGTTCTGGGAGCTTCTATTCCTGAGCGGCATGCCCTTCTTCCCTCTTGCCCCTGTCAGCATCATGCCAGACACTGAAAATCTCTCCTCAGTGATATTCAGACATTTCTACACTGGGGTGGAGCTTGGGAGCAGAAAGCATTTTCTCTGGCCAGTGGCCTGTCTTCCCAATAGCCTAGATGGAATGGGATCCTGACAAGTGGGGTCAAAGTCCCAGAGAAATTGCCCCGTAGGGTTGGGGTGGGGTGAGGGAATTAAGAACAGCTCAGTGGGTAAAGCGCTTGTGTCAAGAGCATAAGGAGTTTGATCCCCAGAACAGGCCTGAGACAAAGCCAGGAGTGGTGTGGTCAACTTGCAATCCCAGCACTAGAGAGGTGGAAACAGGCAAATCCTTGGGGTCCACTGGTCAGTCAGGGCGTTGCCCACCTGGCGAGTTCCAGACCAGTAGGAGGACCCCCTCCCCTGCCAAAAATAAGGAATGACAAAGACTGGGGAGATGTCAAATGGATAAAACCTTGGAACTTCAAACATGAGACGCAGATCCTGGACCCTGTGTGTACACATCCTCACGCTCATACATGCCTGTGAACATGCATACACATGTATGTGCCAGAGTTACCTTCCCCTCGGACCTCCATATACATGCATACACAAGACCACGTGCAGGTACATGCATGAACACATAATACATCAAACATAAAATTAGAAGTTGCCAAACTAAAAGCCTCCCAGGACCACAGGAACCTCAGACAGGGGAGATGGCTCAGCTGGATCTCGGGACGGGCATTCCAAGACTCAGAGGCGGGGCCGGCTGCTCTCCCATCGGGTGCATCTTCAGGAAACCATCATGGAGTAACACGTCTTTAGTCGGCCAGTAAAGGCTCCCACAGAAAAGGACAGCCTCCTCTGTATCCTTTCATCAACTTGGACTCAAGTTTCTGGTGCAGGGGCCGCAGAAAGGGAGGGGATGTCACATGTGGGGTTCATAGGACACGAAGCTTAGAAGGGGCAGATAGTGGAATTTCAGGCAGTTCCAGGAGGTGGGAGGAGCCCAGGCTCACTGGGTGCTCACTGCTAAGTCACAGTTACACTTGATTTTTAAAAAAGATATTTTGTTTATTTCTTTGAGAGAAGGAGAGAGAGAAGAAAGAGAGCCAGATATATTGATGCATGGTGCGCAGGTGGAGGTCAGAAAACAAACTTTCAGAAGTCAATTCTCTCCTTCCACTATGTGGGCTTCTGGAAATCAAACTCAGGTCACCAGGCACCTTACCTGCTGAGCTATCGCATTAGCCCTACATTTGAATTCTTATATCCGTGACTTGTGTGGAAACTGCTCCTTGGAAATAATTGTCTGCTTGTGTATGGTGGCTTCTGGTGTGTGTGTGTGTGTGTGTGTGTGTGTGTGTGTGTGTGTGTATGTGTGTGTGTGTGTGTGCCCATGTGCACACAAAGAGGCCAGAGAAAGGCATCAGGTGTCTTGCTTTATCATTCTCTGCCTTATTTACTTGAGTCAGTGTTGCTCACTGAATCTGGATCTAGGCAGACAGCCAGCAAACCCCAGAGATCCTCCTGTGCCCTTTCCCCCATCCAAGGGCATGGATTTATACATGATTGATTGTGTGATTACACTGCCTAGATTTCTGAACTCAGGTCTTCATGTTTGCACAGCAATCTTTCATCTCTGCTGAGTCATGTCCCCAAACTACACATGTGGTTTTGGAGACATGGCTTGTCTAATCTGAAGTGTTACTAGCATAAAACATACATCAGGGACTGGGATAGGGAGGACTCAATGGTAGAATACTTGCTTGCTATGCATAAAGCCCTGGGTTTCAACCTTGGACACACACAGACACACACACACACACACCCCACATATGCATTCACATGTGCACACAGTCACACACACAGACACAGACAGACACACACAAATCACAAATACACACACCATGCATCAGATTTCAAAAACTTAACAAGGAAAAAATATGACATATTTCAGCGTCTAAAACATTACTCTGTTAACATCGTATCTGAACATTTTAGACTAAACAAAATATGTTTTTTGGATAATTTCATTTTAAAAAATTTCCTGCTAGGATATTTATACCTTACATGCTGCTAGCATTTTTCAGCTATAGTCTAGGTTCCTGATTTTTTTTTTTACTTTTTAAATTTAGTGTGTGCTTATGCGTGTGTGTGTGTGTGTGTGTGTGTGTGTGTGTGTGTGTGTACCAGAGGGCACTGTGTATCCCTGTGGAGGACCAAGGGTGACTTCCGGAATCATCTTGGATTGTTTCTACCTCCTTTTTGCTTTGCCCTGGAATTTCCCAGGCCTGCCCACTAAGATAGGAAGTGCAGGCCGCTGCCATTTCTACCTGGTGTTTTTACATGGGACCTAGGACCAGAACTCAGGATCTGCTTTTCAGGCAGGATCTTAACTCCTGAGCCATCTCTCCAGCCCTAGGTTCCTGATGTTTTTTTAACCCTGGATCTTAAGTTAGCCTAGACTGGCTTCAAACTTACTCTATAGCCAAGAATGACCTTGAACTCAGATCCTCCTGCTGTCACCTCCCAAGTGCTTATACAGCCTGGGGATGGAACGTAGTGTTTCATGCCTGCTAGGCAAATAAGCACTGTACTGACAAGGAATCCTGACTCCGGAGAAACTATTTAGAGGTCTTTCTCAAGTGCTTCTTGTCTTGTTAAATTGAATATAGTAAACAGCCATTCGAAGCAGAAATTGGGCAACCTAGGTGGCTAATTTCCAAATACTGGCTTCTGGCGCCATCATGTGGTAAATCTGGGTACCACACTGGTTCACAGGCTACATGAAATGCAAGTCGAAGTCCCCAGGTCACTTGCAAGATATCAATCAACAAGGGACAGCTGGAAATGTTGGACACATAGATCAAAATCTTGCTGGTTTTAATCCACCTTTATTTCATTTTCACCTTTTAACCTTCTATGTTTGCTGTATTGAGTCCGACACACTAAAGCACTTTGTAAAAGTGCAGGGTAGATATGATAGTAACTCGTAATTCTAGCCTTCGAAAACAAGAGCCTGGGAGACCCCAGAGCAAAACAATAAGGAGAAAGAGAAGTCCAAGATTGATTCTTTGGACCTTCACAGACAAACACACACACATACAGTACCCTCTTGTATAGATGTGCATGCACGTGTGTGCGTGCGCACATACACACACACACACACACACACATGAGCACATGCACATACTTGTGCAAAAAGAACAAAAGATGTTACTGATTATAAAACTGGAATGTGGGGGCTGAGGCAGAAGGACCATGGGTTTAGGGGCTGGAGAGGTGGCTCAAGGGTTAAGCCTCTGCCTTGCAGGCGAAAGGTTCTGAATTCGGATCCTAGACCCCACGTATAGACGCCGGGAGGACGCAGGGGCGGCCTGTGCTTCTGGTCCTGGTAGAGCGGAGCCTGTGAATCCCGGGGCAGAGTAAACAAGGAGGAGGTGGAGGCGTCCATGGCGGTTCCCGAATTCGCCCGTGGTTCTACACACACATACATACACACACGCGCACACACGCATACATGCACAATTGAATAAATAATTAAAAAAAGAACTTAAAAAAAAGAAGGACCATGGGTTTAAGTTCATGACCAGCCCAAGATACACATCAAGTCCATGACCAAGTTATACAGTGTGACCTTCATGACCCTTACATTAAGAATCACCCTGGATTGCTCTCCCTCATTGTTTTGCTCTGTGGTTTCCCAGGCTCTGATTTCCAGGGCTGGAATAACAGTCAGGCCACTGTGCTTGCCACACATTTTAACTGGGATCTGGGGATCTGAACTCCGGTCCTCTTGTTTATACAGCAAATACTTTAACTGCAGAGCCATCATCTCCCAGCTTGCTTTATTTTGCTTACAACTGAATTACATAAACATGCCATTATGTGGTCCCAAGGGACCTGCACTTTATCACTTTTAATGTTACTTTTCTACAAAGCCAGGTTTCATGAGGAGCCAGGTTTGATATGTTAATGGCTGTATAATATTTCTATGTTAGACCCAGCCTCTTGTAAGGAGCCAGAGCTTCAAGGCAAAATGGCTCATTCTAGAAGCAGGTTGGGAAATACATAAATGACCATGAGATATCTTGAGCCATAAAGCCAGGAAATGCTCAAGAAATTTACAAACCTTAACTGATAGTGATAGGACCAAGGTGGCACAGGAACCAAGTGAAAGAATGATCAGGCACTAACTCTGGATTAAGTCAAGACACCAAATGGCCAATCTGGGGCTTGCAAAAGGGCACAGTGGGTAAAGGCGACTGCACATAAGCCCGGTGACCTGAGTTCAGTCCCAGGATCTCAAGTGGTGGAAGGACAGAACCAACCTCTGAAATCCTTTCATTCACGCTCTGCCTGCTGTCTCTCTAATAAATACATTAAAAGTATTTTAGAATATTTCTTACAAAGAGCTTCACAGTGTGAAGAGGCTCACCATAAGTGAGCCTCTCAACATGGAGAGGTGGAGGCAGGAGGATCAGAAGTCCAAGGTCATCCTTGGCTACATAGTTCCAGGTCAGCCTGGTCTACACCTAACCCTGTCTTAAAACACCAAAAGCAAAACACCCCACGAATCAAAAGCAAACAAAGCTTGTCCATCTCCTTGAAAAATATTTCTATTAGAAAGTAAGATCTGGGATTAGGGCTGCTAGAACATCAGCCACAGGCTAGGCAAAGCATGCTGTGATATTTCTGCTTGTCTCCTGTCTGCCCCTGTCTCTAGCCACTAACTTTTTCATAATTTATTATTCCTTTCACATGTGCATGCATTTGTGTGTGTGTATGCCAGCGGGCCTTGAGTGTGAGTGTGTGTGCCTGTGGAGCCCCAAGGATATGGGGGAAATCATCCTGCCTGGATTGCTCCCCCTCCTTATTGCTTTGCTCCAGGGTTTCCTGGGCTCTGCGTTCCTGAGGCTGCAATTAATTATAGGCCTGGCATTTTTATGTGGGATCTGGGGATATGAACCCAGATCCTTTTGCTTATGTGCTAAAGGCTTCAACAAACTCTGAGCCATCCTTTTTTTTTTTTTTTTTTAGTATTTCTACAGGTGTTTTTACATGTACATGCTAAGCAATGCAAGCAAGAACAGCGCACAGACTGAGTCTGGGAACCACCCAAAAGGGCAGGTATCTGGGAACGAGGCAACAGACAGCCCTCACCCTGAGCCTTCCTCCACCCTCTTACCCTCACAAAGCTCTTTCTAGAAAGACCTCGTTTATTTGGGGAGACTGGCGGAGAAGACAAGTAGGTCTCAGGGAGTTTCCAGGGCCCTGGGGGCAGGGGTTGGGAAACCCCGAGTGAAGAACAGTTAAGAAATGGTTATAATTAGCACACAGCTCGGCACAGAGAGGACTTTGCCAAACTCTGAGACTCTGTATGCATCCTCTGCCACACTGGTGCTGCCCCAGAGCCCGACATCCCAGGAGCGTCCAGGGCACCCTCTCCCCCAGCCTCCTCTCTGCTCCATACTGCCGTATTTCAGCCGGCAGAGAATGGGGTCTGGTTCTGCTCTTCAAGATCTTGAATCTCTGGGCCTTTTGAAATCTTTAAGGACATTGACCGGACATTTTGTCCTTTTAGAAACTGTATTCCTCCATTAGGAAGTTAATTAGAGTTCCTTCCACTTCTGGGTATCAGAGACGTTCATCAGATGTGTGTTTGCAGCCTGCCAGGCTATAGCTTGTCTTTTCATTTCATTTTCTTTATGTTCTTTCTCTCTTCCTTCCTTCCCTCCCTCTCCCCTTCCTCCCTCTCTCCTCTCTTCCTTCCTCTCTCCCTCCCTTTCTCTCTCCCTCCTTTCTCTCTCTCTCTTCCTCTCTCCCTCCCTTCCTCCCTCCTTCCTTCCTTCCTTCCTTCCTTCCTTCCTTCCTTCCTTCCTTCCTTCCTCTCTCTTCCTTCCCTCTTTAACTCTCGCCTTCCCTCCCTCTTTGCTGTTATTTATTTTTCACTATCCTTTCCTTCCTTCCCTCTCTCTTTTCCTTCTCTTCTCTCCATTCTTCCCCATCCTCCTTTCCTTCTCCTCTTCTTCCTGTTCCTCCTCCTCTTCTCCTCCTTCTCCTCCTCTTCTTCCTTCACCTCCTCCTCTTCTTCTTCCTCCTTTGCCTCCTCGTCCTCCTTCATCTTCTCTCCCTTTCACCTTGTGTAAAATCAGAGCAGGAGGCCTTGAACTTTCTAAGTAGCCACCGACGACCTTTTCCTCCTGGCCGCCCTGCCTCCTCCTCTCCAGGGCTGGGAGGACAGCATGCACCCCCACTTCCAGTTTCTGCAGTGCCAGGGATGCAGCCAGGCTTGTCATGTGCTAGGAGACTGTCCTACCCATGGAGCTGCCTCCCCAGCCCTAGTTGCTTTGTTTTGTTTTGGTTTCATTTTCTCAGTAATGTCTGGAGAAAAGCCAATTTATTTCTGGTGTTGGGGGTCCCATCCTGGACCTATTGCATGTGAGCCAAATGCTCTACCCCTGAACTCCATCCTTGGTCTCAGATGTTTGATTCTGATCTACTTCAATTCATTGCTTGCTTTCTTGGTTGAGCTATTTTTATTTTATTTATTTATTTATTTACTTATTTTCTTATTTATTTAAGAGGGCGAGGGAAAGAGATTGTCCATGCCACGGAGCACAGGTGGAGGTCAGAAGTCAGTTCTCTCCTTCCACCATCTAGGCTTCTGGGGATTGAACTCAGGTCTCCAGGTTTTTGAGCAGACGCCTCACCTATTGAGCTATTAGCTTGGTTCAGATATTTTTGTATTTTTCTCTAAGAATTCCTTGAGTAGCTCAAGGCCATGATGTTCCAACTATATATTTTCCTCTGTCATTGAAAGGCTATTGTCTCTTGTATTTAGGGCTGTGATGCGCTTCTAGTTAAGTCTCCAGGAAGACTCCAGACAGAGGGACACGCATGTGCAGAATTCCAAGTGCTGCAGCCCACTGGTGAAAACACCATCTCTTCCCTTTAAACTCACTTCAGCGCCTTCGTCAGACACTGGTGTAGGGATCTGGGGTTGAGGCGCAGTGGATAGTGTGCTACAACCTGACATGCGTAAGGTCCTGGGTTCCATACCCAGTATCAGGCATGGGGGTGTATGTCCCTCATTTCTGTACTGGGTCAGTGGAGGCAGGAAGATCAGGAGTTCCAGGTCATGTCCAACCACACAGTAAGTATGAGGCCAGCCTGAGCTACGGGAGAACCTGTGTCTTAAAAATTAAAAAAAAAAAAAAAAAACCTTACATATAATGTAACGTATATATTTGGTGCATTGTTGTGAGCCTTAGATTGAACTTTTGGAGCACTCTGAAAATCCCTGCCCACAGTTAATTGCACAGTGAGTATTTGTAGGTTGCGCAGAATTGATGGGTGACTTATGATCGTTTCTAGGCGCCTCTGTATGGTTTAGTGAGGAGCTGGGCAAACAGGTACTAGGGCCTGTGTGTGGAGTCCTCAGCAGGCAGGACTCTTCCTCTTCTCTATGGAACAACACTTCGAGGTGCTCCACTCTGTCCCTGCTCGCCATGCATGGAGCACCGGAAGAATCCTCGAGGCAGTGAGTGTTGATGTCCTATGGGAAAGGAGAGGCTCTACCTTTCAGCGATACCATACCTTTGGGCGATACCATATTTTCGTTACAGAAACAATGACAAGGAGCACTCAGAGATACAAAATAGCAAGATTTACTGGGGTGGAGCTTTGCTCAGGGAGAACCCCTTTCTCCAGAGGCTGGGCTCTGTTCTTGTTTCGCTTTGTTTTATACAGTGTAACTTCTGGCCTGGAGAATTCTTTCCCAGGCAGCTGCATTTCCTCTCACTTCACAAGTGGCCCAGGTCTCCTGCCACTGCAGCTAGTCAGGGTAGATTGCAAAGCAGAAAGCAGGATAAAGAAACATTTAGCACTTCAAAGAAAATATTTTACACAAGGATCAGCACTTCTTTATTATTATTATTATTATTAATGGTAATAGTAGTAGTGTAAAAAGATGAGAGCCAGCATCATTGAGGTACGAAGGCTGATGTGTTCCTTTGGATGACTGCTCTTCTAACAAGGCAGCCAAGCAGTGTGACTTGAACTAGCTTAAGATATGTCTTGTGATTTAGCAATCTCATTTTTTGGGGGGAGGGGGAATTATAGCTCCAAAGATGATTTAGGCCAATGTCATAGTTAGGCACAGGTATCAACTTGACTGTTGAGGGCTTGAACTCTGGGCACAGAGCAAACCTGCAGGAGATTGTCTAGCTGGTGGGGAAGGGTCAGCCTATGGTGGGATTAGGCCTGGAATAAAAGACAGAGAGCTGGTTGAGAGAGTCGGCATCCTTGTGTACACTTGGCCAGACATGCTGGTCTGGCAAGTGAAGATCGTGCCTCTCTCAGCTGTTATGTGATGATGGTGTGGCCAGTTCCCTCGGTCCTGGTGTTGGTGCGTGCTCTCCCATCAAGCTGGACAGATTGTAACCAGTAAGGAGATAAACCCCTTGTTCCCTTAAGCCATTTGATGGTCATTTATCAGCAACCATGCAGGCGAACTGCAACAGCCACATACTAAAAGCAATGTGTTCCATCCTGTGTAGTGTGAGAGTAACCGGGAGGAGTGTTTCCACATGTGCGTAGACATTGGAGGACAACCTTACTGTCCTCCCTCAGGTCCTCTGCCTTTTCGTTGAACCAGGGTCTCTCACTGCCTGGAGCTCACCAAGTCATCCCGGCTGGCCATCCATCGAGCCCCAGGGATCTGCCTGTCTCTACCTCCCCAGCGCTGGGATTGTGAGCACCTGCTGCCTGGTTTTTATGTGGATTCTGAGGATGAAATTCAAGTTCTTGTACTTGTATGGTAAGTGCTTAACTGACTAATCTCCCTGGTCCCAAGGCTCAGGTTTCTGTGTGCTTTGATTTGTTGTGTATAAAAACCTGTACGTGTGTATCAGGTCTGATGCTATGCCAGGCTGGCCACAGTCAGGCCATTGTATAAAGCCTCCTCTACCCTGGGTGGGATGTGGCCATTCCCAACATCAACCACAGGAGTTACTTTAACTTTCTCCCTAAACCCCTAAGCTCCCCGCCTAATGGCCTTGAGAGAGGACTATTTTCTTGAATGACATTTTTTTTCACTCCCTGCTCCCACTGCTTTACTTCCTTAGCAACTCCCACAATTCCCTAGCAACATCTGAAAGTCATAAAAGGTTTTGTCCTCTAACTGTATCTTTCTCTGTCTCTGTTCTGCCTGAAACTCTCTTCAGACTTCCCCCACCACGCTGTCATGTTGCTTCTTTCCCTGTCTTCTCTGACCTTAAGCTCTCTCTTCTGTTCAAATACTCTCCCAACTTAAAGCTAAACTATGGTTCCCTTGGCCACCAGAGTCTTAACTCTAATAAAACTTGTGCTTTGTATGTAATGTGTTGTGTGTATGTGTTTGTGTTTGTGTTTGTGTGTGTGCACATGTGCATGTTGAGGTTGTGTGCCTGTGGATGTCTAAGAGTGATATCCAGAATCATCCTGGATTGCTGTGCCTCCTTATAGCTTTGCTCTGGGGTTTCCCAGACTCTGACTTCTAGGTCAGAGTTTCAGGCCACCACCATTTCCACCTGGCATTTTTACATGGGATCTGGGGACCTGAACTTAGGTCCTTTTGCTTGGGAGGCAAAGGCTTTAACCCCTGAGCCATCTATCCAGCCCCAAACATATTTTTAGAGTCTCTCCCTTGCATTAGCTTCTGTCATGGTTTCAAGTGTGAGTTATTCACCAGTCTCGTGTGTTTGCATTTTTAACTGCTGTTAATGTTTGGAAGAAGGTTGTCAGAGGGGGTTGGCCTTGAGGTGGATTAGTCTACCTTGCTTCTACTAATAGTCTACTCTAGCAGTCTACAGCTCGCTCTCTCTGCCTCCGTGATGTCTGCAGTGATCTGAACCACCTCCAGCTTCTGCAGCCAGCCGTGCCTTTTCCACCCATAATGGACTGTATCTCCCCTCTGGAAGTGTAAGCCAAATAAATCTCCTTTCCTCTCCAAAATTAGTGCATGAGTGTTGTCTCACAGCTACAGAGAATAGTAAACACAACATCTTCTGTTTACTAATGACTTCTGTATTGACCTCACACATTGTTGGAGTCAATCTCCGTTCCTTCCTCTATGGACTTTAGATACCACCTTAACACTGACGCCCCCAACAAGTGGAATAGGGTGTTCGAGGCTCACTCAGCTGGGCAGCCTTGGTCCCCTAAGAAGACCTGCCAGGGACACCGAACAGAGAATAGACTGGGTGTGGTCTCCTCCCTGGGAATTCCCTAGGGAATCTCTGAGGCCTGGTTCTCTGCTGAGACTCCTAGAATGGCTTCAACCAGTTGACATTCAGTCCCCGAGGGGTGGGGATGGGGTTGGGGTGGGACTTGCAGCTCGCCAGCTTCAGCAGGATCCTGAGCTTGGCCTTGGGGCAAGCTCCTGTTATCTGATTCCCATGATTCATGGGGTGCTGACAGATGCCCTGGCGTCCTCTGAAGATCTGCATTTGGCCAAGAGCCAAAGTCACCCTGTCACTCGCTGGGAAAAGCAGAGCATGTCCTTGGGCTGGGAGAGCAGGCATAGTTTTAGGGGCTCCTGAGAGGGACATTTGAGTGATGGAGGCTTTGGGCTCTGTCTAAGATGAAGTCTGTAGAGACACTGTAGAAGTGCAGAAGTGGGCATCCAAGGATCATTAGAATGCTCTCATTAAGTTTTTTATTTAACATTTTATTTATTTATTTGAGAGTTGATGGGGAGGGGAGAGAGAGAGAAAGGAGGAGAGGGAGGGGAGAGAGAGAGAGAGAAAGGAGGGGAGGGACGGGAGAGAGAGAGAGAGAGAGAGAGAAAACATCATGGCATACATTTGAGGGTCAGAGGACAACTTTGGGAAATTCTCTCCTTCCATGTAGACATTCTGAGACTTAAACTTACCAGCTTCAGGAGCAGGCAACAGAGAGGAGAGTAGATGATGAGCGGAGTGGCGATGAGGGGATGGAGAAGGAAGGAAAGAAAGAAGAAGGAAACGAAGGAACGAAAGAAAGAAAGGAGAAAGAGAAAGATAGGAAAGAACGAAAGAAAGAAAAAGAAGAGAAGAGAGAAGAGGAAAAAGAAAGAAAGAAGAAAGAGAAAAAAGAAAGAGAGAAAGAAAGAAAAAGAAAAGAAAAGAAAAGAAAAGAAGGAAAGAAAAAGGAGGAGGAAGGAGGAAGGACGAAGAAGGAAAGGAGAGGGAGAAGGAAGGAAAGGAAAAAGAGAGAGAAAGGGGAGAAGGGAAGAGAGAGAAAGAGAGAAGGAGAGGAAAGAGGAAGGAGGAAGAAAAGAGGAAGAGAAAGAAAGAGAGGGAAGGAGAAAGGAAGGAAGGAGGGAGGGCGGGAAAAAAAGGAAGGGCGGAGAGAGAGGGTGAGGGAGGGAGAAAGGAAGGAAGAAGGAAGAGAAAAAAGAAAGAGAGAAAGAGAGAAGGACAGAAAAAGGAAAGGAAAGAGGGAGGGAGAGAGGGAGGGAGAAAGGAAGGAAGAAGAAAAAGAAAAAAAAGAAAGAGAGAAAGAGAGAAGGACAGAAAGACAAAAGAGAGAGAGAAAGAGAAAAAGAAAGAAAAAGATAGAGAGAAAGAGAGAGGAAAGAAAAGAAGGAAGGAAGGAAGGAAAGAAGGAAGGAAGGAAGGAAGGAGAAAAAGAGGGAGGGAGGGAGAGAGGGAGGGAGGGAGGGAGGGAGAAAGGAAGGAAGGGAAGGAAAAGAAAGAAAGAAAAAGAGAGAGAGAGAGAGAGAGAGAAAGAGAAAGACAGAAAGAAAAAAGAGAGAGAAAGAGAGAGGAAAGAAAAGAAGGAAGGAAGGAAGGAAAGAAGGAAGGAAGGAAGGAAGGAAGGAGAAAAAGAGGGAGAGAGGGAGAGAGGGAGGGAGGGAGGGAGGAAGGAAGGGAGGAAGGAAGGGAAGGAAAAGAAAGAAAAGAAAAGAGAAAAAGAGAGAGAGAAGAAAAGAGAGAGACGAAAAAAAGAGAAGAAGAAAGAAAAAAGAGAGAGAAAAGAAAGGAAGAGGAGAAGGAAAGAAAGAAGAAAGAAAGAAAGAAAGAAGGAAAAGAAAAGAAAAAAAAAAAAAAAAGAAGAAAGAAAGAAAGAAGGAAAGGAAGGAGGAAGGAGGAAGGAAGGAAGGAAGGAAAAAAAAAGGAAGGAAGGAAAGGAGGAAGGAAGGAGGGAGGAGGAGAGGAAGGAGGGAGGAAGAAAATTAGTGTTCAAATATCTGATATTTGACATTTAACTTTGGAAATAATCTGTTTTGATTGATTGGACGCAGGTACG